>QVOA01022148.1:0-17595 GCA_014825685.1 Pseudomyrmex cubaensis
TATATATATATATATATATATATATATATATATATATATATATATATATATATATATATATATATATATATATATATATATATATATGTGTGTGTGTGTATGTATGTGTATATGTGTGTATGTGTATATATATATGTGTGTTTCATAATATTGCATATCAAAAGAACAATCTGCATAGTGATAAATTTTAATCTTTTACATATTATAAAAAATCTGCTTAAATTATAATATTATCTATATATGTATACGATAGATAGCACACATGTACAATTAACATTTACAATTAAACAAAATTAAACATTACATAACAATGTTAAGTATTCAAAAAATCAAATATTTACCGTATAACACAAAAAAATCAACATAAAAGAAATATTTTAAAATATAATGTATGACATATAATGACATCATCTGCTGAGTGCGTAAAATAAAATCAATTCTGCTTTTCCAGAAAAAAATTGCGTTTGAATTCGATACACACACATGCAAATTCGCAAAAAATACACACAAAAAGATCGACGAGCAAGTTACACACGCGTTCTTGATCTTGGTATTAATCGTAACATTGGATAGTCAACTGGGAGTAGAGTCATCACCTGAGTGAAACGTCGCACCAGACAGGTCTTGCCCACGCCGGCGTTTCCTACAAGCACGACCTTGAAGAGAAACTTGTAGTCTTCCATCTTTGCGGTCTCTGGTATCAACAGCACCAGGAAGTAAAGGTCCACGACGAGCGCGCTCGCGAGTCCTCTTTGTCAACGGAGACAACGCATCGGAGGAGGCGAGAACTCGCCGTGGCACCGCGGACTTTCCGCAGGCATTCACCTTGACGGAGGGCGGAGGGCGGCAGGCAGCCGCGCGAAATATTGCAACACACGGCCGTGCCGTGCAATATCGTATCTGAGTTTCGTAACGCGCTCTTTTTTTTTTTAGGCCAAACGAAGAGGGAGTAGGAAGAGAACCAAGAGAAAACGGCGGCAATCACCGATAACTACCTCGGCATCGTTGTTGCATTTGCTCACATTCACTCACTAACATTCGCTGTCATATCACGCACAATATTCGATAAAATTACTCGTTTTTTTCAGACGAAACATAGACAAGAGATGCGCGCTCGGCGCCAATCTATCTTCACATTTCGGATATGTATACAGCCCATCAAAAATTCGCGAAGTGGGCGCGGGGGTCCAGGGGCGAGAGATGGCTAGAGATAGATAGTTGGCGCTATTTTTCCCTAGGGATAAATAGCGCCAACGAGCGCTGTACTAACTAACTAGCAATCGCTTGTCCACAACTGCATTATATCGATAATGTCACTGCTCTTCTTTTGTATTTTCTTTTCAAAACATAAAATTCATTTATATATATATATATATATATGAAAATTAATTTTACGTTTATATATATACATACATATATATTTATATAAATCAATTTTACGTTTTGAAAAAAAAATACAAAAGAAGAGCAATAACATTATCGACATAACGCAGTTGTGGACAAGCGTTGCTACTTAGTTGATACGGCGCTGTACATCACGGCAAATAAAATGCGCCCATGAACGGCATGAACTTTTTTTCTGGCTGTCTCTAGTAAAACCAGGTAAAATTAGAATGGCGTATGGACCAACCTGAATAGGTCCACTGAGCCAACTTCGCACCAAGACCAAGACCTAAAACCAGGTAAAACTCTTGCAAGAGATGTGTGAAAATGTATTCCTAACAAACTTCTGAACTCCGAGATAAGTTGCTTCTTACGAATAATTCGTTTCTAACAAGTGTTTCGCGTGTAAGAAATTTCTTATAGGACTTTACACTTTGAATGATACATTTGATACATTTGATAATTTTTAAGGAATAACCTTAAACAAATTTGACATGTGTCAAATTCGCATTCTTTTAAGAAGTTAGCCGAGACTTTAAACTCAAGAAATGTCATTAAGGCTAATTTCTATATAGCGAAACAAAATTAATTCGTAATTACATCAGAAAACTTAATGTGAAAACTGATAATAGTAAGACACCTTCGAGAAAAATGCGACGTGCGACAGGGATAGGTGCGATATATAAGCAAAAATTGGAACAGGAAAAGTATCGGGACAAAGGCACAGAAATCCAAGAAAACCAGCTTGAGCAGATGACAAAACACATGGAAACACTTCGCGTGAATCTTGAGGAATTTGCGTCGAAGCACAAGAGTGAGATCAAGAAAAACGCTCGTTTCCGCCGTCAGTTCACAGAGATGTGTGCTTCAATAGGTGTGGATCCTCTTGCATCCGGTAAAGGATTCTGGTCGGTACTGGGAATTGGTGATTTTTATTACGAACTTGCCGTTCAGATTGTCGAGGTCTGTATGGCAACCAATCATAAGAATGGTGGCCTGATATCGCTGGACGAATTGAGGACGCGTCTAATTCAGGCCCGAGGACGTAGAAAGGAGCATCAAGAGATCACTAATGAGGATCTCTTAGCTGCTGCCAAGAAACTGAAGATTTTTGGCAGTGGCTTCTCTGTAGTTCCTATCGGCAGAGGAAGATATTTGGTACAGTCAGTACCTGGTGAACTCAGCATGGATCATACAGCAGTACTGCGTCAAGCGAGTTTGTCTACAAATGCTTATATATCTAAATCTATTTTATGCAAGGAATTGAAATGGGAAGAAGATAGAGCACAAAAAGCTCTGAATTATATGATGAAGGAAGGACTCGCTTGGCTGGATAAACAAGGGGAAAATGAAACATTATATTGGTTTCCCAGTTTATTTACAGCTTGTATTGTCTCCAAAGAATGAATGTTGTTGTTGTTGTTGTTATTACATTGATAAGAATTACTTTAAACAAAGAATCAATGTTGCTTCTTTCAATTTGTAATTGTTTAGTAAATAAAGTCAGGCATTCTGGAATAGTTATAGTACTTGAAATCCGTTGCGATTGTCTTGTATCTAACATAAGATATTGTCACCTAGTCTCAGATCCTTGTATATAACTAAAATAACAAAGAATTATAAAAAAAAATTACTTTTTATATTTTACAGTTTATAAAATTGTATAGCACAAACCTATTAATGTTATCTGCTTTATGAGTAAATTGTTTACACATTAAAAGTGCTTTTTGTAATTCAGCATTATCTTTTCTTAAGGAATTTATCTTTCCACGCAATTCTTTAGATTTTACTTGAAATCGTACTGTTAAAGATTTTGCTTCATCTCTCCATCTTAAGACATACACAAATAAAATTTGTATTATGTATCATTCTATAGTAAATTTAAACTAAAAATAAAAGTTAGCATTTTTTACATACCTTCTACTTAACTTTTGATGTACTGTTACATGTTGCATCATCTCTTTTATTTTTTTGTCAAAATTTTCTTGTTGCTTTTTTAATTGTTCGGCTAATAAAGATTGCCAATTGTGATCCATATTTTCGACTCTGAAAATCTAGCAACTTTTAAGCACATCTACATATATGTATATAATTTATGTATAAATATATATAAATGTCGAAGAATAAAATTTATATTTACCGTATGTCCAACATATGTTTGTTCACTGTGTCTTCTCGATGCTCAGAACAAACAGGTATTAGAACATTAGCGCTTGATTTATTTTCCGTTACGTTTGACTTATGAAAATTTGTTTCTAATTCGCGGATTTTATTCTCCAACGTGTGCCGTTCGCAATCTCTTTTGTGTATCTCGCGATCGAGAGCCGACTGTAATGACTCGAATTCCGTTGTTAGAGATTCCTTATCATCTGTCGCTTTAATCAATTGACTTTTCAAATTAACATAGCGATCGATCGCGTTCTTTGTTCTTTCATCGGTTAATTGTACGTGATCTCGCACATCCGTGGGGTTTTGTTGTTGAATTTGCCTCAACTTCTCGTTCGAAGCTGTTAACTTTTCCTCTAGAGTGACAATTTTCTCTCGCAACTGTTGCATTTCTAAATTATATTGTTTCTTGCATGTTTCGTTGCAGACTTCTAATTTGGAATCCGTCTGTTTTAATGTTTCTTCGAAGTTCAGAATCGTGGCGGCTGATTTCTCTAATAAATCTTCCGAGTCTCGGCGCACTTTTATCAATTCCTCTTCCAATCTATTCTCTTTCTGCGATCTATCCAATAGCGTCATTTTCTCCCGCAATTCTGATTTCAACGATTTGATTTCTAATAAATATTTCTTCACGTTATGTTCGTGAGCTTCTCTCAACTTTGCAATCTCCTCTCGCATCTTTACGATGTGTTCTTCGGTGATGGAAGCTAATCGAGCCTCCAGTTTGGCATTTTGCTCTACAACCTGCGCTTCTCTCTGAAGCACAAAGTCTTTCTCTTTTACCGCGGATTCTATCAGATCGAGAGCTTCAGCCATTTTGCATTTTGTTTCTTCATTTTTCGTCAAAATACTATATGCAACTTTTTTGCTTTCATTTAATTTCGTCTCCAAGTCTGTCTTTAAATAACTTATTCTATGTATTTCCGCCTTAGTCGCAGACAATTCTTCTGTTAACGATTGTATCATCTGATGACTATTCCTATCTTTGAAATAAAGTTATTGGCATACTCTATCCTTTCATGTTATAAATTACATATTACTTAATTATATAACTGACCTTTCTGCTGAGCATTTTGTTGGAATTCTTCAAATCTCTTTGTCATATCATGTTTTTCTCGTTTTAAAGTCTCTATTGTTTCTTTACTTGTTGTCCACAGAGACTGTTGTTTTGCAAAATTTTCCTTAGTCTGAAGCAATTTGCTCTCCAAAGCCTTTATTGCTTCTGAATATGATTGTCTGACATCTTTTAGTTGTTCTTCATAATACTTTACATCTTTGTTATCTTTCACATGTGTTTTTAATTCCTGCTCCAGAGCATCTATTGCTTTCATTGATACTTGCCATAGCTGGACTGCAGAATCTTTTTCCATTTGCAAGACTGCAATGCGTTCCTTCAAATTTGTGATTATTTTATCACGCACATCCTCATTGCTACACTTCTCCAAATGGACACGTGAGATATATTCTTGCATGGCATCACTACTATTTTTATTGTCATTATATAAAGCTTGTAATTCACAACGGATGCTATTTTGCTCTGTCTATAAAGACAAGTCGTACACGTTATGTAGAGTTATTGGTACATGTGATAATAAATAATTGTAAATACTGTAGACTCAAAAAAGGAATGTATCACAGTAAACAGTTGTAATAACTTACCTTACAAGCTTCCAACTCTTGTTTAAGCTCTTCAACGAAATCATTATATTCTTGAAAGATAATATGATGTTCTCTATATAAAAAAAAATTTTTGTTGTTATATCTGATAATAATAACATATTCAAAACTTTCTAACCTTTTACTTACCCGCGTTTTGATGCGCTAAATTCCGAATCAAACATTCTTTGTCACACAGAGTATATATATATATATATAAAGCAATAAAAGTACATAAACAATTTTCTATTGACACATATACTGTAATTATTTTTTTGACATTAATGTAATTTTAACATTAATTGTCATCCCGGGAACCATTAACTGGAAAATAAAGAAGAAACCGACGTAAGCGTACTTATCGACAAACCTCGTGGACATGGTTACGTAGTTGCTAATGTATATCATCGTAGACATAGCGCTGGCAAACAAGGCGGAAAAGCGATAACAGCTAAATTCGGTGCCGTGGCTGCTCTCAGTCTTCTCTTTGGTTTCTGTTAGATCGTTTGAAATCATCGTAGTTACACAATAAAATTTATATATATATAATTCATATAATTATTGCATATATCGGATAAATATTCAGTCGATAGTTTGGCTGAGTAAAAACTGGTGCCGAAATCGAATTAATAAAAATTTCTCTAGATTCGGATCGGGAAGAGATTGTGAATCGATACCAAGATCGCAAGAGACTATCAGGCCGATCATTATCAAATTATTGAGAAATATCACTTTACATTTCTTTATTCTATAATATTATTTTATTATATAAAAAATTGTATAGTGAAAAGTGAGATGTTATTATGATGGTACACATAGCCACAGATATAACATTTAATGGACATTTAATAGAGCTAGGTTTGTATATATAGAATATGTTGTTTCGTGTGTTACAGAAAATTTATTTTTTGTTGTCATTTGCAAAACTGTCTCGATATCTGTTAAGAATTAAGAACTCATAAGTTATGCATATTTAGTAAACGGCACAGTTAAGATAATAAAAAAGAAATTCGAAAAGAAATTTTTTCAGAAAAAGCAGCTGAGAAAATCAAAAAGAAAATCTTCCAATCTCCTCCCGTTGATCGTAGAACACAGCGGTAAAATTGAAGAACAAAAAAAAAAAAAAAACGAAAAATGCGAGAATTTCTGAAAGACCTTATCTAACCGTCCGCATGATATCAGTGGCAAGTAGGGATGAGAGGGAGAAGAGGGTGAAAGCGACGCCGCAAGAGGGAGAACGTCGAGATACTGGGATCCTCGCGCTCCAGTCACCGCCCAACCTTCGCCGTGTGTGATTTGTCGTGTTTTTTGTACGCGAAAGAAACAACAAAAATTCATTCAAGTGTATTTTAATTGTGTCCGCGTCAAATCGAATGTACCGTAACTGCCGCCGTCGATCGCAATCGGTACCGTCGCTGCGTAAATTCTGTGTATTCCGCATATTTTCCGTATGTTTCAGTGACCGTTCTTCCTCTTCGTTTCGCGAGATCTCGATCGATCGATCAGTCGCGCGATAGTGAGAACTCGGTAATCAATTTAAAGTTAACGCAAAGCAAAAAAGAAGACAAAGTGGTAATAGTACCGTCGCGCCGTGGAAGTGCATTCGTTGACGCAGATCCTGAAGACAACGCGTTCCTCTGGAGGCACTCAGGAGACAGTCAAGATCTATCGCTGCTCGGAGATGTCGGAAAGTCAAGGTCAGTAGCGTTGTCGCAACGCGCGTTTGTTGCGCTATCAAGCAGAAATCACGTAACGTTGCGCATATTTTCACTCTCTCTTTCTCTTTCTTTCTTTCTCTCTCTCACTCTCTCACTCTCTCACTCTCTCACTCACTCACTCACTCTCTTTCTCTGTCTGTCTTCCGCTTCTTTTTCGTTTTTTTAATCTCGCGTCAAATGTACGTGCGAAGCGATTGTCCTTTGAACAAACCACTCATTTTGTCTGCAAAACGACAAGAAAAAAACAAAAGTTAGTAATTATTTTCAGCTCAGAAGTCATTTAGCATTTCTTTTTTATTGTTCAGTTCGAATGTTACTGCTATTAATTTTCATAACAAAATCCTTACATTCCCTCGCGTCTTAAAAAGTTCCATGATCGCTAAAATTTACGTCAAACTTACATGAAACTTTTCATGTTTCCACTTCAGTGGAAAGTTATATATGATCACTATTCAGGAAGCATGTGCATGTGTTAAGTCAAGTTGAATGTTTGCGGAATATTCGGACAAAACGGGAATAAACAAAACAGGAAAGTTTTTCGGAGAAGGTTCTTAATCAATTTAAATTGATTAATTATTGAGTAATTACAAGTTAATGACAATTAACAGAAACAATTTTCACAATGTTTCAAAAGAAGGAACAAAATACAGAAGATATAGAAAAAAGTTTCTAACAGACATCTAATCATATTTATGGAGTAGGATAAATCGAATTTGGTTTTTTTATTTTAATCACACACATCCGTTCTTTAGTCTTTCTCTCAGAGAAAATATATATACATAATGACAAATAGAGACAATATGCTCTTTTTTTCCTCTGATAAACACACAGTCAGCGTTAGGAGTAAATAAGTTAAATAGAAGTTCAAGTGGAAGTAGGTCACTAAAACAGGTCTTAATTTAAAATACTCTAGGTTTTGCATTTCCTTGAATTTTATTCATTCAACGTCGCCATGTATTGATGTTAAAAAAATGTGTGTCGCAAGCAAAACGTTCAGCTTTTACGTCAACATCAAGTTTTAACGACGGATTTTTTTGAGCTGTCCGGCACTAACTTTGTCAGGAACGAATAATTAATGGCAACCTTAAATTATTAGCAATTGATGTTGTAGAAATTGTAACGATCAATATTACAATGTGTTTTATTAGCCTCCACGGAATCATCATGTAATCTCCCGGTATTATGTCTCGTAAAATGATATTATTATAATTTGCATCCCTGCAGCAGGTTGTTTGAATCTGAAAATCACTAAATTCCAGAACATTTGTCTAATTTTTTATAATATCTTCATTTGCTTGTTCATTAACATTTTGATATAAATATATTTTATTACAATATAATTATTAATTATATTTCAATAGTATTTCATCGTTACACTATACACACGCACACATATATATATATAATACATACGTATAATACATGATATACGTATATATTTATTTTACATAAAGTAATTAACATATATTGATTACATTATATTGGTACGAAGAAGAGTGGAACGTGTTAAACTAAATAATAATCTTTTGGTAATACATATCTTAACGAGATATGTGAACGCGTGTTAATTACTAATTAGTTTGCAGAGTTATACAAATAATCGCGATTATTGATCATTTTCTGCATAAGCTACTTGAGACGGCATGAGATAAACTTAATGAGAGAGCGCGCAGCTAATGAACTTTTCAACTTCTAGAGAGTAATAATGACAGTCATCATTTGCGAAGCAAAACGACAATGCGCATGCAAGGAAACGCAGTTTTTCCTTAAAAATCTTTTGTAACTGCACAAAAAAAAAAAAAAAAAAAAAAAATTTGCTTGAATGTTTTATCGGCAAGAGAAACATGCAAAATAGAAAAGACAAAAAAAGAACGTCTGTGGCCGTCGGTGACGTTTACGACCCTATTGCTGCAACTTCTTGATTAACACTGCTAGGTTGCGCGTTCATAACTGCAGTTTCTTCCAAAAGTTCCCGTCATACGGGCAATTTTGTGGAGTTCAACTTAGTTAATGTTCGTCTTTATTCAACTTTCGAAACTGTGAACCCTGATATATTCACGCTTTTTTTTTTTTTTTTTTTTTTTTTTTTTTTTTTAAGAACTAATCTCGCAGACGAATTTCATACGGTGAGAAGGAGTTAATCGAATCAACAAGGGCAATACTACTGTGAAGTGTCGGAGAAAGTTAAATTAACTTTGAACAGTGTCAGTCGATGAATGTTCCTATTGTCATGTAGACTGTCAGGAGAAGTTCGAGTTCCGAATATCTGAACTAGAGATTCCACAAGACCAACGTTAGTGTTCGATGTCAAGTAAGGGAATTTTACACAGCTACATTAAAGATACATTGTTATTAGAGAAATGAAATAAAAAGAAATATATGATATGTCTCGATAGAAATTTATAAAACAAACGAATAAAAGTGAATCGTTTAAGTTACAATTTTATATGATATAAAAGATGTTTTAATTAAAATTTACGATAAATTTCAAGAAAGTTATTTTAAAATTTACTTTAAAATTTATATATTATTGCGGAACGTGTGTGACAATACTTAAAAATTTTTAACATTATTAGTTCAAAATTCTCTATCTATGCGCAATAGAGACGACGCTACGAATACTAATTACATCGCGCTAAGTTTCTGTCGCGATGCTCGCGCATCGCCATACCGTGGGCGCCAACGTTTCCGAGATAAATATCATTTCTCACTGGCGAACACACGTGCACGCACTGGGAATCGCGAGTCACATAAATTTTAAGTCTCTGTCATCTAATTACCTTCACCTTCCGTTACACGCCTATACAATATCGTTCTCGAGAGACGCCGAATAAGGTGATATAACAAGGCGTGGAGATTCACAAAGAGCTTGGAATCATAACGAGTTATTGTTTCCTCGAATAAATATTTTCTCTAATTGTTTTTTCTAGCTAAATGCTTTAAATTTTATTCTCGAAGAGAAATCCAATTAATAAAATTGAAAATCTGAAAAAAGGTTGAAAATTGAAAAGAAAAGAATTCTGTGGATTTAAGGGATTTGAAAAGGCACAATTAGAAAATCTTATTCTTTGCTCAATTTTTTTAATCGAGAGAAAGAGAAATTATATTTTACCGTGACATTTGTATTCTTTCTTTTCAAGAAGATTAAGTTTAAAAGATGTTCATAAAATTAAATAGTTAAAACAGTTTGTGCGAAAAAAATGTTGGTGTGTTCTAAATCGATTAAAGAATATACTTGGATAAAAAAAGCAAGTAGGATATTTAAAGTGATGTATATCGTGCGCTCAAGATTTATCGCATCACTTTCAAACTGTGCGAATTCTTTGACAAACTCTTCAAATTGACTTTTTCCTTAGAGACAAAAAACAGCATCAAAAAAGGTCATTGTTTCAACTTGATTATTGCAAACTTTTTACTTCTCGCATTAATTATTTCCCCGGCCATTTAAACTTTAAAACTTTTATCTCTATTTTAAATTCATTAAGATAGGAATCGATTGAAGGACAATATTCTTGTTATTTATTCTCATGAAAATGTACGAGAGTTCTTCCAACATTTTATTACTTTTAATTATATCTTTGTAAAAAAAATAATGACTGAATTTTGTTGGAAATATTAATAAAGTAGAAGCGCTCATATGTACAGCAATGATAAAAGTTTTGATAATACATATACAGAGTGATGTCTACAAATCTCCAGAGAATTCAATGTGTTTCTAAACGGTTACGTTTCTTTCGGAAAATGTAGCAATTCTCGATGTGCTATAAAGTGAGATATATCGATCTCGGCGAGAAATTTAGTTTTGTCAGTACGTACAAAAGATACATGTCTCTTTGTATATCGCCGTATATTTCTCTCTATAGTTTTGTGTCGCGAATCGTTTTCTCCTACATGCGCGCTTTAAATTTCACAAGACAGCCCAGTCTCGCGGAATATGTGTGAGAATTCCAGGCACGAACGCGGAAGTAAAATCGGAAGCTACCAAAATAAGTAATGGAAATGGCAAAGCCTTGATTTATTGAAAACGCGCTCTCAAGATAATCGGTGGCGGAATTGCGCATACGTTGATTCGTTTATTTGCATGCGCACGTCAATCTTGCTGAGATATACGTTTCATCGATTTCGACATGTTTGTGCGAATCCAAAGAGATCTATATGTATGGGCGCTTCCGGCAAAAATGTTCGTTTAAGGATTTTTTCTCTTTTGAAACTCCGCACGTGTACACCGCGTGACTGGGATGTTTGAATTTAATGCGCGATGCTGACTTATTTTTACCCGGTTTTGTATGGATATATACTGTATCCATCTGATATTACCAATTACCGAATAAATCCTTTTGGCATCCTGCTAAAGAGTAAGATAAAGGAGAAATTCACATAGAAAATAATTTTCATAGATAAATTTCATCTTAGAAATAAAAAAGATTAGCGCAAAAACAAAATTTTTGAAAAAAAACACTTTTCTGAAATTTAATTTCGCATTTTTTCTGAAGCTGTGACGAATTTTTATATATAATTCTGTAAAAGAATAAATGGTTTTCTTTTTTTTTTGTGAGAAAGAATAAAGAAATAACAAATTATGTACTTTGCAATCTCATTAAAAATAACTGCTATAGCTAAATTACAGAGAACAACATTCTTCCCGTAATAAAACACAAACTTTTCAAAAGACTGAGGAAATTAAAAGTGTACTGACGAAAATGAGTAAGATAAAACTTCACGCTTATGGAGTTAGAAAACGAATGAAGAAAACACAATGATATATATGATTAAAAATGCGCCAAATAACGCAAACGTGTTAAAATTGGAACATGTTAATTGAAAAAGAAAAAAGAAAAAAAAATAGTATATGCATGCTTCTTATGTTAGAAAAAAGTACAGGGTAAACAAATAAGGATTGATTGGCGTTATCCTAATTACGTCTTTGTGAACAAAAAATAAACTTTCTTTTTGAGAAATATCTCGTGTCATAATTGCAAATCGGCAAGTAAAAAATTCTCGTTAAAGTTTAATAACCGCACCTGCGTTTCTAGAAGCCACCCGAGTTTTCTTTGAAAGGACTTTTGCTTTAATTCTCCTTTAAACGTCGCACGATTCTCTCCATCTTTTTTGATTTGGGGAGCCCTTTACCTGAAAATCTCTTATTATCTTATTTCCATAGTTCTTCATCGGATGCGGAATCGGGGTTATCCGGCCACTTAATTATTCGGGTCATCTAGAGCGTTGCAGGCGGCTTTTAGTACCGTTGAACAATCCGAGAACATTCTCGCTGTTTCAACAAGAATAACCCTTTCGCAATTTCAATGATACACATACAACTCTTAAAATCAATCATATAATCTTACATTTGTCATGTGCGACATTCATTCGTAATATAATATTCGCGCTCGAAATTAGGAGTAGCGCACAAGCTTGCAATTAGCAGAAACAATCGGTGACCGATGAATAAAGTGTGACGCAAGATCGACGCATTTCTCATTATCCTCGCTATCTCGTTTCCATGCGAGAGACTCACTGCGTCTCTATATGCTACCGATATACGAACTTGTCGTGCGTCGGATGGTGGTGGATATCATTGCGCTCGCATGGCTATCTTGTTGCCAATTTGCATGCGTGCAATTTCCATCGCGACTCCATGCGAATACAGATTAGAACGCAACACGCTCGATGGCAAATATAAATGAAGTATATACATACGTGTATATAATACAGACTCATCTCTTTTGCGCGCGAATTAGCCGGGTTTTATCCGCGGATATATTTGTGTATCTCGCGCACGAGCCGCGTAATTTTGCCAGGTCAATACCAGCTTGATCGTTCACTTGTCGTTGATTTTTCTCTTTTTTCTAAGAAACATTACGACGCGAATGTTTGCGCATTGAACGTCGTGACGAAACTCGCAGAGCGTCGCGACGCATAGCCAGGCATCGGCGGCGCCCCGGACGGGCGTCGCCATCCACATTGATTCTCTCTACCCATCCGCGGTCGATTTCTCTGTCATCAAGGTCCAGATCTGTTCGACGAGTCGCATCATTTGTTCCGGTCGATCTTCGAAATCATCTTTTATCACGGACGATCAATCGCTAATTGCATCAATACGAACCATTGTACAAGAGTTTCTTATTGTTTTTCTCTCTCCCGTATAGAATTGCAGGATTTCGAAAAATAATTTTCAAAATTGTCTTATCCTGAAACTTGAACGATATTTATGAACAATATAACGATTCCTAACGAATTTACATTGCGGCCGAAAGGGGACAATGCGCGGAAAGAAGAGATATTATAGTATCACGAATTATTGAATTTTTTCCAGATTTTTTTATTTGCTATAAAGTCTCTTTTGTCCGTTTGCGCTCTTCATTGTTCGTCATAGTTGATAGTGTAATTCTGTTTGTGTGTAATAGCATAATGACTATATTTCACAATTTATTTATTTCGGCTCTACAACTACATCAGAAGTTGACTTGGTTTACAATTATAGCTCAATTCACAATTATAGCTCATCGCACATGATTTTACTCTAAAACAACAGTTCTTTACTTAAAACTAGCTAATCTCAAATTTTTAACGATCTTCTTTTTTCTCTCTACGCTTCCATATTCCACAGTAACTTCTCATTATTTTTATATTTTAAAATTTCTCCCACACGCAAGGTAGAACGATAGTTACTGTTTTACTTTGTAAAAAAGATTGATTTTAATTTGGATAAAAAAAAAAAAAAGAGTAAAAGACACTCTTTTTTTTAAGTGTAAGTTTTTATAATATAATTCCAGTTGACATATGCCTTTTTTCGGTTGCACAAAAAAACTACGATGATTTTGCAGAGAAATAGGAATTTAATTCAAGATCGGAAAACTCTCCCAGGTAGTCGCGCTGTTCAATCCGGAGAAAATGGAAATCTCTCGTTTCGTCAATTTCACGATTCTATTTTCGTCGTACATTTGTTTCACCCGTGTGAATGCATGTGCCTATCCGGTATCGACACACCGAAGGCATGAATATCGACAAGAGTAGTAAAAGAAGGCGGCTACGATGTTCGTCATAAAATATAGAGAATATATATTCTCATCGAACAACACGTAAAAAAAGACATAAATGAATATATGCAATATCAAAAAAAGTAAAAAAAAAAAAAAAAAAAAAAAAAAAAAAAAAAAAAAAAAAAAAAAAAAAAAAACGCGTTATGTTCCGAAGATGAGAAAGTGACATCAAAAATTAATTTTATTTAACTGTTGCTAATTATTATATTAATTTAACTAATGCAAATTAAAGTTTTATGTCACTTTAATATATAATAATATATATTTGTTTTATAATAGTATGAAATTACATATATGATGACTGAAGATGCAAACACTTCTCTGTGCACTTTTCAACGATAAAATCGCAGCGATTGAATCAAAGGCAACATACGCTTTTGAGTTTCTCAATCTTTCTTATCTCGTCAATTATTCTTAGAACGAACAGTTGCATCGGATATTAACCGGATCTTTCTCTCTCTCTCTCTCTCTCTCTCTCTCTCTCTCTTTCTCTCTCTCTATCTATCTATCTATCTATCTATTTATCTATCTATCTATCTATCTATCTATCTATCTCTCTATCTATCTATCTATTTCTGTCTTGATCTTGCGAATTTCAAAGGTTGCGCACCTGGCAGTAGGTATACGTACTCGACACGAGAATGAGAATTCTAAAGGAACGCATATCTCGATGCGGAGCATATATCTCACTTACACGGAGTATCCTACAAAATATGTTCACGTGCATATTCACGTTAATTTGTCGTGCACGCAAAGTACATACATCTACGACGCTGGATCTTTAGTCACGGTGAATTACCAGCTTGCTTTCGCTTCCGTCGCGAGAAGAAACGGTAGGGACATTTTCACTTCTTTCTAATATCGAATCTATACCCATCTTCTCATCCGCTCGTAATACAGCTTCTTCTCGAAAGTGCAGAGAAATACATAATATGATCTCAGCGCGTGAAATTAATGCGAAATTTGTTTTACAGAGAATAAGATGAAAGAAGGCGAGAAAATAGAGAAATAGAAAAAAGCACTTCGCGCTCAAGCTTCTGTTGCAAATATTTTCAAAGTACCTATTTGTTCTCGATCTTTTTTTTGCGGAAGAGGACAAAAGGAACAAACATGTCGCAGGAAAGCACAAATGCTCTTTTAGTGCATTTTACGTCGCGCAGAATGGCAAAGGAATAAAGGATAGCGACAGAAAATTAGATCGCGGCGACATCACTCTTGTGATTGGGAAAGAGAACATTTGAAATTCGATCCCATTTGGGATCGAACATAACACTTACTTACCTCACGCTTTAAAAACGCTTTTGTGATTTGTTTTACTCAATTTTTGCACTTTATTCCTCGATTCTCAGAATTGAGAGTCGCGTTTATTAGTATTTCTAAATAATCATAAATCTTTTTCTCTCTCTTTCTTTTACTTTAGCTGCAGTCAATAGCTGCATTTCTATTCTATCGGCAAGAACTGTATTTCAATCAGATATAGGTATATATGAAAATTAGTTATATATAAAAAGTAGATAATTTGTATCTGAGTTTTATTTTAAATTTACAAAAGTAGACTATACTTTTTTTTAAATATTTTCTCAACGTGAATTCAAAGAATTCACGAAAGATACGTTGAACTGGTATATATAGTTATATCAAGTTTTACTACATGTGTATATAATAGTTGAGAAATGTATATAAAAAAATGTGTACAGTTATGTTTTAGCAAGAACGTAATCTTATGACTAAGCAACATTAATTTATATAGATTTATGTACTAGTAGGAAAAGAATGCGCAGTTTACGGAACTAACTCCGCGGATCGCGTCTTAACAAATTGTGTAATTTACACAATTCCGACATCGTCGTGAATATTAAATGACCAGGGCAAGAAAATTGCTTTACACATGCTTCTGCGGAAATCACAGATGTGCTTGCGAATGGCACGTAACTTTCCCAGGAAAAGTTTCGCAAAGCTTTTGGGAGCGCGAAAACGCCGCGAAGAATTTTCTTTCTCGCGTCTGAGAAAGTCAACTTTGTTTGTTTGCACTTTCTGCTTCTTGATTTGATAAATCAGAAACTTAACTCCAGATACTGCGGCCATACTCGCAATATTTGTTTTTTTTGTCGCAAATCATTTTACAGAAACTTTCATATGTAGAAAATATATATATGTCTTTTATGCTTGTATTCAATATTATTTAAACTTCTTAAGATAATATAATTTCGCATTATATAAAACAAACGAATATTACACGTACTTATTCTGACGTACTTATAGCCTTAAATTATTTCTTAAACTGTATGTCTTTTTTTATAGAGAAAACAAAACAATTTCTACAATTTATAATGTGTATCTTTATGTGTGTATATGTCATATTTTGAGAAGTGCATGGATTGTGTTGTTTAATCATCTGTTTGTTTAGAAAATGAGATTTTTTAAAATAATAATTAAACTACATAAAAATAACTTTTCTCTATGGATAAAACTAATTGTGAGTTACAATAACTATACGCTACACGTACATATATAATGTAACATTAAAAAGTAAGTTGTTTTTTTCCTTTATTTTTCTATTTTTGAACGTGGCACAGATGCAAAACTCGTACGCAACAAATTTAACGAAAACACACATACACACATCAAACACTCGACATTATTTATATTTCTCTTTCGATAGTTCAGTTTCACGTTAAAACAAGAGCGAGTAAAATGAAGGCAATGCACATGAGAATTTGAAATCTCGAGTATTCTTTAACAATTTTCAATGTCTATAGGGAATTGTCGTTAATCGGATTTACGAGGGATTCCATTAAAAAACGGGCATCAACGTTCCGGCGCTAATACGATTAGCGACCGTAAAACTCGACGTCGCAAACGAACGCTCGAATGACACGCTAAATCGTTGACGATTAATATGCTTTTTCTTTTGCGCGCATTGTTTCTACAATATTATCGCCGAGCTCTTTAATGAAATAAATTCATTTACGGCATGCGAATAAAAAAGGCAGAATGAAAAATTGTCGCACAGCTCTGAAAAAAAGAGATTATTTCCGCAAATAAACTCCGGATATGATCTTACAGCCGCGTAGTGTAAATTACTCTTACTGTTAAATTACTCTTGTAATAAAAATAGTTATCTCCGTAATCCGCTTGAGGAAAATGTTATTCTTCTTCTTTTTTTCAGTTTTTAGTTTGAGCATCAAATGTCAAGTATAAACGCAATACTGAATACAGCCGCTGAAAGAGTTATTTCACATATTGCCGCAAGCTTTTTGTATATTACAACATGACATTGGTATTTCGGTACTCGCTTTACTGCTAATTCGTCGATCTCTATCGACCAAGCTACGGCCGCACTTATAAATAGTCGAAAATATTTCTTAAGTCATTTCTCTCGTGACATCCGTGGCATCAACTTGTGTTAATATGTAATGTATGGTTTGCTGTAAACTTTTTAACTGTAAATCTCGTTTTTTGCCTGTGGCCATAACGTTTCAATGCGTTTTGTATTGCGGCCAGTTGTAAAATTAAAATTCTCGTAATTTTCTGAAATATCGGTAGATAGTATTATTTTTTAAAATTAAGCGCTAAATTCAACGCTTTGCTTGCTTTTCACGCATTATATATATATATATATATATATATAT
>QVOA01022220.1:0-76716 GCA_014825685.1 Pseudomyrmex cubaensis
TGATAACATTGGGACTATGACATGCTTGTGATCTATAATTTTTTGACTATGTGAGAAAACAATCTCGCTTTGTAGCTGAAACACCATTTATAATTAACAAAATTTACTTTCATTTTCTTATTATTTAATTTTTTTCATATTTACAACAGCGTTCGATTGAATTCAAGTTTTCCTCGAAGCACACACGTGTGCCGCTCGGTCGACCATGTATCATTTATAGGTACCGCCTGAACGCTAATCACCGGAGTGCGTGAACATGTGTGTTTCACACGTGTGCAACGCGCGTCAAGATGACAACGCAACGCGCGTCTGAATCCGCGCGTTATTATCGCGTCGGCGTTATATCGGGGACCGTCTCGTTGTTCTCCGCGCCATTGGCCCATATATCGGCTCTATATTAACGTCGTCGATCATTCCATCTTTGCGCGCGCGCGCGCGCCAGAATCGATCGCTCATCCCGAGACGCGCCTAATTCGAGATGCAGTTTCCGCGCGCGCATTGTGTCGCGTAATCGCTCCAGTATTGTAATATACACGCCGTGTAATCCATATTGTAATATCGTCGAGTTGTGCAGCAGGAACCCTCTTCCTCTTGCGCGATATACAGGCGATTTATGGTATCCGCGGATCCCTCGTGGCGACGTGGTGTTTCGGTAATGAATGGCGAGAGGATCAGCCGTCGACTATCGACCGCTCTCGTAAATCGTTGGCGCAATCCAGAAAGAACACTCCCGGCGGTGGTCTCGGAGTAATTTAAGAGATCCGAGGAATTCGCTATTCGAAAGGTAAACTCCGTGGTACGCGCTTTCTCCTCGCTTCGTGGCCGAATTAATAACTGTATCAGCTATTACAATACGTTAATAGCGAAAGTTAGCCGTTAACGTGACAATGCCGGCTGCCATGGCAAAGTGAATTTTCAACCATCCTTTATGAACTTTGAAACAAAAATTGGGCCACCGGCGACGAGGAACAGGAGGAGGGAGGGAAATAGTTCCAAGTAAATTAGCGCGTTCGTCGGGCGAGCGAGCGAGCGAGCCGCGAAGTCTCGAGATCCGGTCCTTTCTACAATTATAATATATTCCGTCCTCGTGCCACCCCCGTCGTCTTCTTCCTCCTCCTTTTCCTTCTTCTGACGTTCGTCATACTCCGCTGACTTGGAAGTCCTTTTCTTTCCCGCCCGCACTTATCCTTCATTCTCTCTCCTTTCGCTCTTTCTCGCTTTACCGTATAATCAACACGCCGCGGTCTGGAGAACAAGAAGCATCTTTGTCCCACGCGACTTCTGTTGCGCGTCCGACGCCGTTGTTCTCTCTTGCTCGAAACAATCCTTGATTATGTTTCACGGTTTTCCGCAGCTGCGACAACTTTTTCTGACCGTTCGAGAACTTTGTCATTTTGCAGAGCGCAGCAAAGAGAGATAACGCGGAATTGTATTACTTCTTTAACATTTTTTTTTTTTTTTTTCACTTTTACGTACAGCTGTTCGTAACGCACTCAAATGTCGAGTGCTCCTTTTATGGACTATAAGGAAATTTTTAGCTCTCTTCCGAACGACAATTTCGCGAGAACTCCAATTGAGATTCAGAACAGTAAAAAAATAATATAATTAGGTTCTTGAGACTGATAAGAGCAATGTTACTTCTAATTAAAAAAAACACTAATTATATATTTACCTCAAAAAACCGTAAAATGTTTTTCTCCGAAAAAGTTGTCAACCACGGAACTTTGAAAAATTATTCACAAACACTTTTTTTTAACTTTTTTTTTTTCAGAGAGAAACTTGAAACTTCTCTGCCTGATTAAGGTAATTTTCCTAATGGCCAGACATTACAGAAATAATTATTGCAGATGTGTAAATATTAATCGTAACAATTGTCAATGGTTTAAATATTTTTAATATATTTCTAATATACTAAAAATATTACATTTCAATATAATTTTTATTAGTGGTTTTTTTGTTACAATTACTTCTTCAATAAATGTGCGATCGGACAGTAGTATTTGTTCTCCAGTCGCTGGTACATTTACATTGTTAATTTTCATTTTGTTTTTTTTTTTTAATAACGCAAACATTTGCGCGCTTCATGATCGGCGGCGTTTGAGTCAACGTTTGCATAAATTTTTACGAAGACTTTTCGCGCAATCTCTTAGCGGAGAACCCTTTACCTCGCCCTCGGAATACTTCAAATATTTTTTTTTCCCACCCGGAGCTGGAAAGCCGCTCGCGCGCTGGGCTACGAAACTCCTGACTTTACTGCCGCGAAATCCGGAGAGTTACGCTCGGTCGGATTGGTTCGATCCGACTGGCAGAACCGCTCAAATATAGCCGCGCGAATGCTTATGCACGTTGAATATATTTTTCTCTTTCCTTCCCTTTCTTTCTCTCTTTTTGACCCCGACGCGTTCGATTCCGCGAGACGTATATCCGCGTTCCCCGCGGAGTCTCGCGCGCGGAAACTGCCGAATCGCGTTATCCTCTTTCTCATCAATGCTTCTCTCGCGCGAGAAAACCGTAATGGCGCGATGCTCGCTCCATTAAACGGGATCCGCCGTGATATATCCTGTGGCGCATGTGAGAGATCCTATCGCGCGCGCGGAGAGGATCGTTCGTTTCGTGGCTGCGAGTGACGTGCGCGCGTTCCGCACGGGAAAAGTTTTCAGAGAGCGCGCGCCGCTGCAAGTACGACGAGCGTGACGGACGGAGCTTAACTTATATAGCCACTCTTCTTCTGTCCCGCGCTCGTCTAATCCCGTGAAATTAAGCCGTCAGGAAAGTCTCGGCCAGGTCTTCTTAATTCATGTACGCGGTTGACTCTAATTCCGACCTAACGATGTCCCCGGTTTTGTGCGATATTACTTCCGCCCGGAGACACGAAGAGAAGCTTCTCCCATGTCTTGTAGGAAGAAACTTTTAATTGGATATTATTTTGATATCTTTTGCGTTTTTTTGGTTTCCGCACGGAACGTAAGGCGCGACACCGGAAAACTTTTCCTTTACACATTGACTAACGGAAAGGGCGACGACCATCCTTCGCGTTTCGTTTTCCGGTTACAAACGAAAGGTTACACGCGCGCCGCGTGCAACCTGAGGGATGAACATTGAGCGATTTTCCGCGACATCCGTCCAGTTTCCAGAGATGCTTATGACTGTCGCACGAACTATTAAACTCGAATTTTAATGAGCTTACGGTAATTGCGAGTTGTTCCGTACATTATATCAAAAAAATTCAACCCGGTGCAATACGAATTTTTTTGCATAAATATTTTCCGCTGACATGAATAACATAAACGAGTATTAAACAGAACTTTCGTAACATTAAGGAAAAGGTAAAAGGTACGCAATGAGGGGACATTTATTAAAAAATATTTAAAACACTGAGAATTGTTGTTCACATGTCTGATAATTCTTTATTTCTTCAATAAATGTCCGATCATTGAAAGGGTTACATCGCTAATTGTTTGTAGCTGTCACTTGAACGTTAAAAAAACAAAGCAATTTTGACGCGAGTTACATTAATATTTTTCCAATGTGGTTTATTTTAATCTCCTACTCATGCGAAAGTAATATAGAGAGTAAGAAACTTTTAAATAATCCTTTAAAGAGCCCCCCTCCCCCCTGCGTATAAATGAACTGTCATGCGGAAGCGAACATAGCGAGCGAACTTTCGCGAGTTCAGTAATAGTATTCGTAATACAGTTTGTCACAGTAATGCGAGTAATGTAATAATAAGCTCTCGGGTAAACTTGCAATTAATTGCATATTCTATAAAAGCAGAGCGAGAGACAAAAGTCAAATGTTATAAAAGTTATATATTCGTACTTTTTATATTCGATATACAACTCTTTACATTAATAATTTTACTGTGTCTACATAGTATGTGTGTGTGTGTGCAATTCGCGCAATATTGTATTACATTAACTCTTAAAAAACGGTCTGCAACTTTAGCTGCTGGACATTAGCCGGTTTTTATGATCAGCGCGCAAAACCTCGCTCTCTGTCGTCAGATGCTCATTTGTTTCTTGTTCTCCCATCGTCGTACATTTCCCAAATTGCGATGACTTTCTTGCGCGTCCGTAAAAACGAAAACGAGCGACACGCGCATTTAAATGCCGCGTTCGGTAAAAATAAAAGAAAGAGAGGGGGAAAAAAAGATGGAAAATGTTGGCGCAATTTTCAGTGTCAATAAAAAATAAAAAAAGAAGAAAAAACCGGAATTCTAACGCACTGTCGACCGAGTAATTGCTGGCTCTTATTGGTCGCCATCCTTTACAGTCCGATCCGGATTGTTTTTTGACGACTTTTACAGTTTTTTAACTGCGACTTTTTTTCGCGCGCGTCAAAGGGTGGATCGATGAAAAATAGCAAATCGCTCCGCCATCAGTGGCTTTACGAGGATTAATTTATTTAAAATTTCTCTTATCCGGATTTTCCAAAAAATTACTTAACTGCGCGCTAAATTATTCGCTAATAAAATTCTTCTGAGGAATTCGAACGTTCGAAGCGGGACGACGTGTGCGTTATCAGATAACCGGCACCGCTCTGGTACATGTGGTTGTGCAAGCTGTGACTTGCGTTAGCATATTTCCTCTTCTTTTTTTTTTTTCTGGCCGCCGCATGCTGAACAGCCGGCCGCGTGGGGAAGAGTGGAGGGTGTTCCGTTTTATTGATTGCGCGCGAGGACAGCGAGCGAGCGCGGCGACGAGAAGACGGTCCCGGGGTTAATGGAGAAGAGAGATCCCATTCGACGGCGGGATAGCACGCTCCTCTCTCGTGCACACACGACCAATATCGCTTGTCGGCGATTTCCAGGCGAATGGAAATGCTCAGTGCGCGCGCCCGGCTGCGGATGCTGCGTCGCGGATCTCTCACACACACACATACACGGCGAATCGTTTCGCTATCGCGAATAGAAAATCTATCCGGATTGACAGCGCAATCGGTCTCATCGCAATCATCGCGGTTCTCTCGTTTCGCTGCGATGATCCGTCGCTCGTTTCCGTTTGCACGAATTATTGTCGCTCGCTTAGTTCATCGAGGGATGAGAGGACGTGGAAGAGGGAGGAATTACGAGGGACGCGTCGGTGATTAACCTTAACGTGTAAAGCGCTATTTATAGGTGATTTTTTTACGGTCAGAGGATGTAAGACCGATTTTCTCGATTTTATATTGATAATAACAATAATGTGTTTATGTGGTCATAAGTAACAGCATGATGAGATAAACTGTAGAAGGTGGGATGAGATCGAGTCCTCGTTTTTTCTTGTTTCAGGCGAGCTCTGTCGCCCACTCAACTGCAAGAAGAAGGAACTCTGCCTCTTGGAGGACACCTTCACGGCCGTCTGCGTTTCGAAGAAGGAGCTTCACAAATCAGGGTGAGTTTCTTTTCTCTCTCGTATATATTTTCTTGTAGGAAAAAGTACACGTTGTAAGATTACGGTACGCTTGTAATCAGATTCGGTTAATTAATCTTTTATTTTGAGAAGGACCGAGAACATGATCAAAACGTTCTTTTATATATTTTATATGTTTTTTTAATATCAACATTCATGTATGGTTTCATACACACGGTTCGTACAATTTTTTAAAATCTTTTTACTGATTGGACATCAGAGGAACTCTGCACGTCCGTATTTATTTCAAAGAAAAACTGTATATTTTTACATTTTGCATCAGAATTTTTCGAGTCGATAAAGTTATCTAGAGAAAAAAAAGATAAAAACATGGATATTGTATTTATGCGGAATATATAAACTAAGAGATACATTAGAGAAAGTCTCGCGGGCGCAGTTTCTTCTTGTAACATGTAAAAACACACAGCAACGGCCCGAATATACCGCTAATGGCGTATTCAACATAATCCACCCCCACGGTCTCGCAAAGCTCGCGTTAAGCGCGCGCGTACCGTTCGGAAACATTTATGCACCGAGCGGAATTGCGTCTGTTATCTAAATCTTCGGTGTTTATTCCGGATTACAGAACAATATTAGCTGTGACAACGCAATGAGGATCCGTTTTGTACATGTGTGTGTGCGATTTGAATGATATTTAGACACGAGAGGTAAATGCGCCGTTCAAACTGGCCAATTTCTTCGTAACTGATCACCGCATTATCGATCTCTCGTAACGGACCAATTTCGGATCGGGTCGAATAGCCGGAATTCTCGGCGCGTTGTAAGCGGCCGTTCGACGTTGGCATTTAAGCAGCACCGATATTAATGACGATATCGTATCGCCGCAAAACAGCATTAAACCGCGAGCTCCCGAAACCGTCCCGGTGATCATTGATTTCCCCTCGCGGTGCTTATTGCCAATTAACTGTAATTGAACGTTTCCACGACGATATATACGCCGCGCGCGCATACATAAACCTAAATCCCGAATATCTCGATCCAGCGGTATTCATCTTGAAGCACCCGCGTACGACATTAAATGACCTTAATGCGTCATTAACGACTAAGCAGCCCGATGGCTCGCCCCCTCGATAAATCGATGCCGCTATTGGAGATTAATTGCGCTGGACGCGCACCGATTACATCGTCGGCGCGCGTTTCACTTTCGCGTAGGTGTGTATATCGATTGCGCATTCGATCGAGTATATGCGTTTTACATCTGAAATTACGTTTGCTAATTTATTATTCATAGAGATGGGAGGATGTATAAATATATGTAAAAGAATTAGTCATTATTTTTTATTAAAATAAATAGTGAGCGGACAGGTACTACTGATCAAATTGTTAAACAAATAATGATAATGAGCATTTATATGTGTATTTACAATATTCACTATTTATTTCTTTAATAAGTGTTACACTAAAATAACTAATTTAGCAAAAGTAAGGCTTTTGATGAAAATTACGTTGAAAGATCAAATCTCGAGTACTTTTCTAGCTCGAGGGAGAGAGAAAGGAGAGATTGCAAAAGACAGTACATTGCTGGTTTATATTTTATTCGATTGCGCTAAAGTGGCTACGCCGCCGTGTAATAAATGTCGAGAAACCCGGAATTTAGAACGCGCGCCAGTTAAACACCGGGAGTTTTAGTTTGGTAAAACGTAATTCGAGTAATGGTCGTTTAATTTTTGTCCCGTATATAAAGCTAATTCGCACTTTGCGCCTGCAATTCCTAGGGCGGCCACTTCCAAGAGCACTACCACCACCTCCGGTGGTTCCCGGACAGAGTTGTAGGATACGAAACTTCATAACGACCATTAATTCATCGAATAAAGTAGGTTCTATGCAAATCGCGCGCGTTGAATTGCTCAAAGTTTCTCTTCGTACCTGAGATAGAAACTATTATAATATGAAGTGGAAACAACGCGAGTTTGCGTTTTATTTGTGGTGGGTAAAAAAAAAAAAACAAACCGCCTTATTGCTCGTGCTAATTAGCGCGAAAAACTACTGTTGACGTTGTGGCGAGCGAAAAAAACCGGACGATTTATTGTATTACAATTTAAAAAAAAATTACTTTTCTCCGAAAAGCTCATCTCTCTCGAGTTCATCGTTTTTAATTTATCACCATTTAAATCCGTCACTTTTTTAGTATTTCTTTTTTATATTTTTTGTGACATTCTTCTCGTAAATAAATAATTGCGTTTTTTCAGTGACATAGTAATTCCGAAGTCTCGCGCGGTTCAACAGCGACGGATGAGAACCGAGACCTCGGTCGATTCCGAGGACGATGACGCCTTCTTCGATTCCGAGGACGACGACGAGGATCAGGACGAGTCGAAGTAAGTGACAACGAATTCCATTTATCCCGTTTAATCCGCCGCACGGATTATTCGCTTTGGATTATCTGATTAAAACGTGAAAAGTTTTCGAAGCACAACCGCCGCGCTCTCTCGCAGTCATCCGCGCTCGCGCGCGGCGAATTTCCCGCTTGAAATTCCAACCGAGAAATCCTATTTTCTTATATATTCTCTTCCGTTGCGCGGATCGCGCGCGATATAGCCCGAGGTTATTAATATTAGCGCGCGCGCCGCTAAGAATAAGACGTGATCTTTATGCGGACGGTTTCTGCGAATAGTTTCGGAAACTTCATTTGGAAAAGCCACATCGTCTTGAAACACGGCGGTGAAGTTTTCGCGAAAAATTAGTTGGCGCGCGAAATAACGCGCGTCGACGACGGCTCGTGTTTATTTTTTGCAAGCCACGTCAAACGACGCATTATCAGCCGCTACGAACTTTAAACACGGTTTTTTCCCCCGTGGATGGGAAAATTTTCCCGAGAACAGAATTGAAAAATTTCATTTTCGCGCCGTAATCTCTTTATCGATACATGTACGGGCAAAGAAGAAATTTCCCGTAGATCATGTCTTTCGCGATAGAATTGTAATACGACGGGGGATTATCGTATTGAGCAGTTTTCGCGGCGAAATTCGAGATCCTCTATTTGGATTTGCGCGGATTTCGAGGAGGAAGGGGTCGCTGATGAAACGGCGAAGTGCGTGACTTCTCATTTCGAAAATTTCGCTCTCTCCCTGGGAAGAGTCTTCCACAAGAAGACGTCGTTTGATTTTCTCGAGATTAACGATGATAAGATCTTGAATAAAATCTCGAATAAAAACCTGCTTGTTACAAGGACGTTAATAATGCGGATGTCGCTTTGAAACGAGAAAAAACGTCAATGATATAAGTTCTGTGTTATATATGTGATTAATTTCACATCGAAGAGAGAACGAGAGAAAACCTTTTGTCAAACGGCGCGCGTCAAATGGACCTCGCAGACTCCCGCTTTTGAAAGAGCGCGGGATCGAACACCTTTCCCTCGGGAGAATAAAGTCTCTCGAGCGCGAAATTGAAAACACCGTTCGCCGTTTCATCGGGCTTTCAGATAGAAAAAGAGAGAGAGAGAGAGATAGAGAGAGAGAGAGATAGAGAGAGAGAGAGACGCGTGTCTCGCGCTCTCAGACAGCCGCGTTATTAAAACGTGCTTAATTTGACATTAAGCTCAGGAATTACGGGCGTAAATCTATTTTGACGGTGTGGCGCGCATACATCATTAAATTGCCATCTGTGTCTTGTCGTGAAACAAATTACCTGCTAATTGTCATTTACTGATGGATATATAAACGATATGTATTCAAGTCGTACATATACATATATAATACAAATGTTTCAACGACACCGCGCACCAATGGCTGAAACATTTATGAAAGAGATCATTATTAGACACGCAAATATCGTACGAAACAATTCTCAACGCTTTAAATAAAATATGTGTTTTTAAAATAGTAGTCTCTCTTTTTATATAAATAATACATAGGAAAATATTTTGTTACGATTACATTTCTTCTCATAAATGTCCGACAAGTGGCGCTTGTCCGGAACATTCATCTTATTTTTGTTTGTGAGAGTTTTACAACTCGATGTACCTTTGCAAAAGATTTTTATTCTAATAACAATGTTTCCCTACGAAGTCGTAGTGTTTGCTTTTCGCTTCCGACACGTCAAACAGGAGTTAACGGCACGTAGTAAGAACCGCGGACGTCTAATACTTCCCTCCGGGGAATAAGACGAAAGAATAAATCGAAGAAAGAGGAGGAGGAGCGGAAGGATAACGGCAGAAGGTTTTCTTACTACTTAAATTTGCACGAGCGAGCAGAGCAAAGACATCTCTCTCTCTCAAACTTTTTTCTTTTCCCTCTCTCTTCTCTCTTTTTTTTTTAGGCTCTCGCGTCTCTTTCGGAAATTCGTCGCGCACGATAAAATATTAAGGTACTCGCGGCACACGCAGAACGACGCGAGATATTACGCAGTTTTGCAAAATTACTGTCACGTCCTCGGCGCGATCCTCGTCGCCCGATATCTCCATGTTCCCTAGCCGAGCGCGCAGTTTTTCTTATATCGCATTTACATTTTCTTGTATTATAAGTCCCATTTTGTGTATTATTCTTTCTGTTGCTCTCACGGCAGTTGCGCGTACGTGTGTGTGTAGTACAACACGTAGGATAATAGAATAGAATAAGATAGTGGAACGATGTATTTTAAATTTTAAGATCAAAGAGTCTTCCTCTGAGAGAGAATGTACCGAGTATTCTGCGGAATACACTTTATAACCGATGTCCGCAGTATATATTCGCGGCAACTCGTTTGCATATTCAAGAGAATACATCACACATGTCCGGAAGAAACAAAACAAAAAAAAAATAAAAAAAATTATATTTATAGAAAAAAAGTGTTTCAAAAACCAATTTTTTTTCTCGATAAAGAAATTTAACAGTATTTTTTTAATACGTGGCGATGCGTACGTGTGTGTATTTTTTATACAAACGCGCGTTTGCACGCGCGAACTTTTGTCGGGAGAGTTTTTTCAGAGAATGAAACAACAAGTAGATTAAACCCGGTGTAATTTCGATAATTTTAAAACGTTGCCAGAACTTGGAATATTGATCGGAACAAAACACGCGGAAAGAAGAAACGTCATATTCGACATTTTTGGCAAACTTCTCGCGAACTGCAAAATTTTGCCATTTTCCATTATCTAAAATTACTTGGTCGCTCCGGAAGACGCGGCTCCGCGCTCGCTTTGCATTTTAGGTCACGGCGAGTATAGTATTCGCGAAATAGTATCAACATTAATGTTTCCCGAAATTATGTCTTCGCATAATATTTACATACTGTTACGGGAAACGCACAGTCTTAGTGATATTGTGCGCGGGGACTCGCATTTTAAAGAGTTTCCGGTAACTCTCGTGCATTCTCGCTCTATTTAGTTTGCTCGCGCGTCCTCGCGAAGATACCACATATTTATCGCGTTATCGCGCACATTCAGACAGTGCTTTTCGGAGATCAAAATTTATATCGCGCGAATCGCGAAGCGAGAGTCGTCTTTTCGCGCGAATTTCCGCGTTAACTTTGCGACCAACTTGGCGAGTGCAACTTCCTAGGAAATCGCGTCAAACTAACACACTGTGACGACAAGAAACCGTCATTAACTCTCTCTAACGAACTTTTCTGCATCATCGTGTCGCAATTATGTTGCTGCATTTGCGATTTGATTCTACCTCTTGCGTTGGTCTCTCTCTTCTTTCTCTCTCTCATCCGATTTCATCTTCCGATTTTCGGAGCGTGAAAAGCGAACGGAGAGCGAGAGAGAGAGAAAGACCGTTGACTTTTGAGGGGAATGTTTTGTAAATAAATTAAACGCCCGGAAAATTTTCTGTGTATTTTTTTCTCTGGCCCGACCTCAATAAGTCAAAATTTCTACCTCGCAATCATCCTCCGTTTTCGAGATATGTTTTACATGTTGTCATACTAGAATAACCAAAATGACGGATTTCAGAAATGCGATCTATTTGCAAGAAGTGTTCCGAGTAGTTTTATTTTAAAAGGGAGGTGTGCGTAAAAATATTAATAATCATTGCGTTTGAAAAATTTGGTTTCTACTAATCAATTATTTAAGTGTGAAAGAAACAAAGTCCCGTCAAATTGATGCGATAAAACCATGCGATATATAAAACTGCGTTCAATTTCGGTTGTCTGGTGATAATTAAATCTAAAAGAGACACGTGTTCTATTTTTTCTTTTGTCTTCTAATATATCCGACCCTAATAAGTCAAGCATCTGTCAGTCGTGAAAAAAAGCTTGTCGTTTCAATTGAGAGCTTTCGGGCGCTACTTGTTTAACACCGCGAACTTGAATTTCAGCCCGAAGATTCAGGAGATTGCGCCGAGATGAGAGTCGCGTATTTTTTTTTTTTTTTCTTCCTCACGGCGAGAGAAACGCGCGACTTGACGACTACAATTTGCAGCGCGCGCATTCAAAGGCAGCTACTTGTCCTATTTGCGACGAGCCTCTGCCGCTTGTGCCACTCGTCGTCGCTACCTCTCGCATTTGCCTTTATCGTAATTGGCGAGGCGAGAAAGCGGACTCTTCGCGTGCTGCTGCCGATCGGCGCGAAGCTTGTTAACGAACTATAATTATCGCTCGCGCTGATCGTCTTTTTTTTCTTTTTTTTTTTCTTTTGCTTTGCGCGCGCGTCGCAATAAAGCGATCGAGATAATTCAATTTCGTAGCCGAGTCTCCAGGAATTATCGTCCTTTCACATCATCCCGACGAGCAGATCGCTATTCAAAGCGGGGCACGTATTCGTCCGCGCTTTCTGCGCGAAAAACTCCCCGGAGCAAGCCGTCAGCACTCGAGACGTCGATTCTCGAAGTCTGCATAAGCCGTCACCGATCGCCGTTATGGAATCGGGTTTTGGCTTGAGATCCGCAAGTCGGGTGCGGAATTTTTATACGATGAGACTGGGGAAACGCGTGCCATTTACTCGGAACGTTCCGCTGTATTTCCCGTTTCCGTTACTTTGACTGCCGCTTTCTCATGTTTAATTCAGGATTTGGACGTTGGTCGCGTCGATATATAGACGGGGTACTTTGGCGATTCCCGTCTCGTTGAGTTCTCGTGTCTCCTTGTCTCTCCCGTTTCTCATTCTCTCGTTTCCGCGTGTCTTCGTAATGGAGTTTCACCATCGCGGTGCGAAAGCTTTATATGCGCGCGCGCACACCCTCCGAAAACGAGAATCTCGCATTACTTTGTAGATAAAAATCGGTTAATTCTGCAAAAATTTCATTGCCGCCGTTTCTCTCTCTTTCTCTCTTTCTATCAGACGCGGAAATCTCCAATAATTGAAAAATAGATTCCTCCGCGCACGCGTTCTCGGATTCGCGTGTAGTGTCAACTGATTACACGGTTGAGAACCAGGTTGTCGGAGAGAGGAGGAAGAAAGATAGAGGAAATCGGGGAAAGTGGTGGATGGGGATCCGCAGAGGTCCGCGAGAGAGAGAGAGAGAGAGAGCAGAGAGAACGGGGAAAGAGATGACAGTGGAAGTTTTGATTCGCAAAGTGCTCCGGCATATCGTTAATTATAAGCAAACAGTGCCGGGTTCGGCCTCGCAATTAAAACGGAAATGCCCGATAGATCCTATGAGTGCCGTCGTCGTCTCGTCGTAACGACGACGACGACATCAATTTCGTTCATTACCAGCTTCAATCTCCGATGTGACCCGCGACGCTCGGGTCCGATCGTTTTAATAGCGCGGATTCCTCCCGCGTCGATCGTCGAGAAAAATCATCGCGCGTTGACAAAGACAGCGCTCGAGTGTCTGTCGGGGGATATTCTTTTTGCAAGTTCAGCTTTCTACGTTGCGCCCCTTCCCGCCCAAGTCGACGCTTTGTCTCCGTCAAAGAGTCCGTCCCCGGTCCTTGCCTTCGAGAGCTTCGATATACAGAGCACGTTTAAACTCCGCTCTCGGGAGTTCGATGTGTTTCTTCTCGATTACGGGCTCATTGGTCAATTTACAGTCGATATTTCCTCGGCGGAAAACCGATCTCGGGAATCACCGAGACGCGGTTTTTCCACAATCTCTCTTTTACACAGAGCGCCGGTGTAAAAGGGTGTATTTCGAAAAGGTTATTTCGTTGCTTCGTTTTTTTTTTTCTCGTTTAGATCTCCGCGGACGAAGTATAAAATAAAAACGCGAACGAAACGTTACGTTAGTCGCAATGTAAGCGTTACATTTCTCGATCGAGAGACACAAGGTTCTCTTTGAAGAGACGCGCTTCCAAGATGTCAGTTGCAATTTTTCAAACTGGCGTTACACAACAAGCGATCGACATTCGCGCAGGAAACAAATGTACAAAAACACAGACGCGCACAGACACAAACAAAAACAAAACAAATAGTCAGTCAGTGTCAAACAATTTTAGCGAAGCGGATATAAAAATGGCTTTGAGTCATATAAAACACATGACAGGAAGCTTATTGTACAACAATATTGTTATGCAATCGCTATCATTGCGCACGCAGGCGGTTTAACAGAAGCGCCGTTTTTGTGTTTTTCTCCTCGTCGTCGTTGTGCAGTTTTATTGCCGAAATAATGTACGGCATGTATGCAGGTATCAATTATTTCTTCTGCAAGAAGAGTTTCGAAAAATTAATCTGCAATCGATAATTTTAATTTAAACCCCGAAAGAATTAAGCCCCGATTAACGGACGGATGTCGATATAATAACGAGGTAAAAAAAAAGCAAATTGTTTATTGCACTCTTGTTAATTATTAAAGACCTCGTTACGCGTTGGCTTATTTGCCTGTTTAATTAATTATTAATTTAAGTTTCTTTCGGATAGACTGTCGGCGTCTGTTGATGTTGTTCCATTTTGTAGCAATTTCCTTGGATTTTCCGCGAGACGGAAGGACTCCGACGGGGATCCTCATTTCGCCATGCGCTTCCCGGCCACCTCTCTCTCTCTCTCTCTCCAAATAAATCGCCCATCCCTTCCGCCGAAAATATATTTCCTGTAGGCAGCTGCCGCCGTTTGTTACTTGTAGGGCACGATTGAAACGCAAAGTTTCACATTGGATGAGGAGTGGTGATATGGCTCCGAGGTAACTGGCCGGGAAAAAGAGGTATGAAGAGAAGGGAGTGTAGGGGATTACATTTCGCATTCATGGAATTCCATCGAGGCCGCGTAAATCAAAAGTTCGAGAGCGTATATAAGCGAGAGAGCGCGCGGATCGAAACGCAGCGAAAACGCGGAACCGGGAGAGATCACCGAGAAGGAAGCGGCGTGGGATGGAAGGGTTCGTGTTCAATGCGTAAATATACACGTTTCGCGTGTGTTTCCCTCTCCGCATTGCTTACGCATCATTGCGCGATCCGTGCTTGTTTTCTCTGCACTGCGCGCGGCAATATCGTCGTGACAATCGGAGCGCGCGAAGGAGAAATTTCTCTCTCTCTCTCTCTCTCTTTTCCACGAATGGCGACAATAGCGTGATAACAGCGGAAGGTGAACACGCTCTTACGTGTGTATGTGTGTGTCGACGACGAAGACACTTCACCGATGGAACAAATAAGAGATTTTTATTTATACTTTTTTCTCTGAATTTGTATTCTTAACTTGTCAATGTGTGTTACAATATTGTGCACATATTTATACATTTGTTTATATATTTAATAATATATCAGAAGAGGTTTTACATATTTATAGCTACGGATTGGTTAGTTTTTCATTAAATACCGAAGATATCTCTAACAAAAAAATAATATTAGCACAACACAGAAGAGAGAATTTATTCAATAATAAAAGCTAACTAAAAAATACATTTCAAAAACAAATTTACGAGATTAATTTTTTACCGTCGGAATAGTTTATTTATTGTCGCTGAAACAACACATCGCGTGTTATTGTGTGTATTTTTTAATGTTCTCTATTGTTCCGTGTATCCATTTATGCAGCGTTTTTAACGGATTATACGATTTAATGGATTTAATTTGCGTATGTAATTTCGTTGCAATTACACGCAGAAACGACAAACAGAGCGCTGTTTGAAAAAAAAAAAAAATAATAAAATAAATAAAAAAATCCTCCCCGGCGGGGAATCGAACCCCGGTCTCCCGCGTGACAGGCGGGGATACTAACCACTATACTACCGAGGACCGCTCGGTAGTCACGCTCACTTTGCGAGTAACTACGTAAAGCAATAGAATTTTTTAATAAAAGCTGCAATTTTTACAATAAATGTTTTATTGTTGTCAGTTGCCTGATTGAATAATCAATTAACTATTAAAAACCATGGATTAAAAAAAAAAAAAAAAGTCTGCTGGAGACCGGGTTAATATTTACACGTACAAGTTAATTATGTAAACGAAATTCCGCTCTTTTAATATTTAAGTTTTATTAGAAACACCCGTTTCTCTTTTCAAAAGAACTTTTTTACGCCGCTTGTTGAAGCTCGACGATCTTGTTTCAACTGCTGGATTTAGGGGTTCGGTGGAAAGTATCGCCGGGAGAGAGAGAAAGAGAGTAATGGTTTATCCTGGACATCCAAAGTAGACACGATAAAGTTCAAGTGCCACCTGACGAAAGTTTCGGGCTTCTCACAGGCGCTTCGCTCGATATACAGACGGGAGAGATTAAAGGCGGATTGGCATGTGCATTACCTATCTACCTACTTGCGCCACGCCTTTCGCCACTTCTCTTCGGTTACACAATTTGTTCGGTGAATATATTTCGCCATGAGAGATCGCGAGAACAGGGGGGAGGAAGAGATCATCGACGTCTCGCTGATTCGAGAGCACGCTCTCGAGAACACCGACTGGAAAACAAACTTCCCCCTCGGGAAACGATATCCGTTCCCTCCCCATTCAGTAAACAGCGGTCTGCCAATTAACTCGAGCACCGGACGTGATTAGAACACATTGGATGAAAAAAAGTAACAGATAAAAAAATTCTCACGATTATAATTCTTTTCTTTTCTAGATTTATCGTTACATGTAAATTTTCTGATTTCCGATTTGTTCTACCGAACATACGTCGCGGATGTTGCGCCGCGTCGCTGTACATTATATTTTATGCAAAACGTGACATTTAAACACAGGTACCCGATAACTGCACGGTTTGATACACGCGCGTAAACCTCACAATTAATTTGATATGAACTGAATTTCCGTTTCCGCAAAACTCGGCCAGCCGACAATCGCGCTGCGGTCGGGCGCGACACATCGTGTCGAAAATTTCGCTCGTTGAATTATAGAGCAATTAATATATACACATACAATATCGATATCGTGCGCATAATGTATGTAGCGCGGGTCATAATGACGGCGGAAGTCACTTCTCTCCCGGCGAAGATTCCGCAAGGCGCTTCTCTCTTGGTGCGCGCCGGATTCGACCACAATAGCGGCGCGGTATACGTTCTGCTTCGAGAATTTGCGGTCGCGCGCAAACGCGTAATTAGTTTAAACCGAGTAACGTGGTAATTAAGCCGGTTTAACTTCTTTATCACGAGGCGAAGCGGACCCTCTCCTCCCTCCTCGTAGACCGTGTCTACGTTAGTTCGCATCGTATCTCGGTTGTCTCTGTGGCTTCCCGGTTTATTCGCTTCCGCCGTATTACGCGTCTCCGATTTACAAGCTTCGAAAAATTTCCATTGGCCGCGCGTATCCTTCGGAGCGGACCGGCTTCACGTTGAGGAAGAAAAAAGTAGCGCAGCGAATTATAATTTCGTTTAAACTGTACGTTTAAAAGCCGCACAAAGGAAAAATTTCGCGTGAGCCGCTTTTAAATCCCGTCTCCCGATTGAGAGATCCGCGTAATCGCAATATCCGCCCTGTGTCGCATGTATAAAAATTTTTCTTAAAAAACGGAGAATCACGTCCGCAAAACTCTCCTCGAAATTATTATCATTCGAACGTGGTCTCTTGTTGCTTGGAAATTCTTGGACAGAATAAAACGTTCCATTTTCTACAACTTCGAGAAATTCACCAACACCGAGATCCACCTGTACACGGTGAGATTTCGCCGGGGTCGAGAAATTCTCTCGCCCGGGTATCGGAATTAGCAGGGAACAAAGGCAAGGCGAGCGCACGCGGCCCCGTGAAACGTCAGTCGATGGGAGAGAGAGAGAGAGAGAGAACACGGCCAGAATAATACGTACAATAGCGCGCTTAGACGGCAGGCAAGCAATTCTGGAGATTAAACCCGGCCATATCTGTAATTGACTCCCTGGCACATCCTTGGCTTTTCATTATTCAGCTACACGAGCCCCGAGACTTTTCCAGCCACGAGACTCTCTCCAGCGAGAGGAGAGGGAAAGCAGCGCCTCATCCTGTCGATTAGTACTCGTCTGAAAACGCCTTTGATCTCGATCTTCTAACGGACTCGGCGATAATACCTTCTCAGACTTTCATCGTCTGTTAATCGCGGTGTAAGTGAATTCCGTTCATCCCTTCGTCTCTCCTTTCCACCCTCCGGATATTCGTTCGCGGGCTTTTTCGCTCAGACAGTCGGCATTTTTTAAAAGAATACTGGAGTCGTGTGTATGAGAGACTGCTGTTACTGACACAATTGACATCAACCGTCGAACAATTCTTGAAATAAGGACAAATATATTATGAAAGATTGTTAGATCTAAATGTAGATATTAATAAACGTGTTTAGATCTTTTGATCTATTGTAAGTTTCCAAATCTGATGATCTTGTCGAAAAATTATTTATATTGTCCGAGCAGAAAATAATTCTAAACTACTAACTGCTCGTAGCAGACAGGCCCCAGTATCTTCTCAACGACGCGTCTCATCGGGAAACGTACGCGCGACGTCGCGTTGCAAAAAAGCCAGCAATCGCGGCCGGATGCATCCCCGAAGCGATGCGATGAGTTTGCATGGTTCGCGCCCGAGAGAGTTCATAAATTTTTACGAGAAATTTTATGAGCCTTATATTGAGGTACACGACGAGCTACGGCTCGGTTCTCCGTCGTCCTCGATATATCCAGTGACACGTCGTTTAACAAAATTCACAAGCGGCGCGCGCGCGCGCGCACACACATACAGGGTATTTTACGGGACGAGGCATCGAATTTCGATATTACCTCGGAACACTCTCGACAAGACCCGTCCTTTGTCTCACTTTTACTATGCGCCTGGTGTACACCTCGAAGAGACACGCGCGCGTCGACGACAGCCGTCGGGCGTTTTTTTAAACCGCGTGGTTTTGTTATTTTTTCTGTGTTACAGGTGCCAGGAGTGTCCCGTGGTGAAGCCTACGTTCCTCTGCGGAAACGACAATCGCACGTACAGCTCGCCGTGTCGTCTCGAATACCACAACTGCATTCACCATACCTCCGTCCACATTGCCTGCAAGGGTTTTTGTCCGTGCAAAGGTGAGAGAGAGAGAGAATAAATACGTTTGTCTCGCGCGCGAGTTTAAACCGAGTGATCTCGGTTTAATCTCGAATGCTATTTACAGGAGAACTACACCGAGTTTCAAACTATTTCAATAAGTTGCACACAGTGTTGATGCTATCACTCTTCCGCCACAAGCGTCTTTGCGCGATATACTTCTTTTGTGTGTTTCGCCACCTTTGTATCTTTCGGTTTGAAAAAACGATTCGATATTCAAGTTTTAATATGCGTACATTTGCGAAAGAAGTTTCCTTTGGCGCGATGATTGTGTCGTTTTTTTTTTTTTTTTGCGCGCGCGCGTGTCTTCTGTGAAGAAGCTTTTAAATCCGGAACCGGAGAATTTCGTTTGATAAAAAAGCTTTTAATATCATTCAATTATGTATATTATCGATTTTGAAATTGTTTGCATTTTTGTGTTTTTTTCTTTTTTTTTTTTTAATAAAGGGCTTTTCATAGAATTAATATCTCTTGATCAAAAAATTTCTCTGTATTTTTAATCAACTTTTCAAGCCCTCTCTCTTTATGTGTATATGTATACATATATTTGACGTCAACGTCAAAAATAAATGCAAAAAAATATTATCCTGCGAAAAATAGTGTTTGAGGAAAAAATATGTTTACACCACGCGCGTGTGTGTACGCGCGCGTTTATTACACAACTTTAAAAATGTCGATAAAATATGAAAGATAGATAAGCAACGGAGGAAGTTTAACGTGTAATAACAGAAGTTTAATTTTGTTTTGAATTTTTGAGTTCGAAACAAGTCTATTTGTTACAGAGAGTTCTCTCTTTCGACAATATCAAATAAACAAGCTTGTAATATCAATTTTTCCGACAACTAATTTCGACATCGATATTTTTATTAAATATTACATAAACGTTTATAAAAGATGTAGATCAAATTTACCAATGCTATTTACACGCACAAATCCGACTAATTTCCGAGCGTTATTGCATATGTAACGATACAACAGAGTATAGTCGGAAATGCGGTTACATGCACATTCTCTAAAATTCACATAGAACCGATGAGCGTTATTTTACAGAAGAGGAAGTTAATATTCGAACCGTGATCGCTCGCGGATAGCGGATTAAAACGACCGAATAAAATCTAGAAATCACGGAAGAGGATTCCCCGGCACGGGGAATTACAGAGATTTTTGTTATCGCGAGAATTTTTTTACGACGAGATGCGCGTATGCACCGGAAAATCTACCTGGACTGTGTAGCGCGCCCGTCGATCGCGCGTTGAAAAGTAAAACAAAAAACAAAAAAAAAAAAACAAAAAAAAAATACACCGTCGATGACGACTTGCAAAACGGGTTTGTGACTTAACGCGGCGAGATCAATTTATAAGCATATTCATGTTCGGATGTGTTGTTGTGTGAGTTTCATACAATGGTAGGTGCGGGCGCGCGTTTGCTCTCCGCCTCGACGACACGCGGACCTTCCATGAATATTCATAATTGGTGGTTAGAACAATAATGCCGCTATTGGGCATACAACGCGATGCACTTCGGCAAACGTTGATCCGAATCGCGTGAATCATCGTCGAATTGGAAGAATAAACAAGATCGGAAGCAATTGTATTTGCGAAATTGCGATTTGCCATTTACTCTCAACGCGCGCTCACCTTTATTACGGTTTTCATATAAGATAACGACTGTCCCAGTGTGACCGAACGTTTAATAAATTGAAATGAACATTAATTAAACAAAATACTTATGTAAAGTTAGAAACCACTAATTAAAAATATATCTTATGTTAAAAAATTGTGTGTTTGTGTGTGTGTGTGTTGTGTGTGTGTATGAAATATTTGAGACATTGAAAATTACAATTAATATATTAAACGATTATTTCTTTAAATGTATCCGATCATTTAAACACTTATCTCAGAAGTTTAGAAAGAATGGAAATATTACCAGAGGAACGACACAATGTATTTCCAATTTGTGGCTCGACATGTGGTTTACTTTCATTGAAAATTTGTTATGCTATTAATTCAAGGAGAAAGTGAGCGTCCTGTTGCAAATTTTACTTAACGCTTTTCGATGCTAATGGAAAAATCCACGAGCGAAATTTCAATCATTCAAAATTAACAACCAACTAGCTCGTTGGTTAAGAGGAGGCGAATAATGAAACTTCATGGAGTAATCTCAAATACGGTTATTTGTGCGTTTTGTTGTGTCGAAATATTACAACAACGATATATTATATATAACAGAACGGCGGGATTAATTTTGGACAGGTTTTTTTTCGTCGTGGCTTTGATTGATTCATAAATCAGATCGATTTAGAGAATTATTATATTTGTTTGCCGTTTTTGTTCGTGTGCGATTCACGTTTCAAATCTCATAATGTGAAGAAACAATGAAATATTATCACTTTCACGATCTAACAGTTCGCAAAATATTCGTCGCGAATATCGATGCAATTATCGAGATATATGCCGTTAAGGTCTATCGCGTTTGCAGTTGAACTGTTCTCTGCGAAAAAATTCTGCGTAAAAAAAAACAGGCACGAGAAAAAAATGCTTTGTAGTCAGTCGTAAAGATTTTAGTTAAATTAAATTTGTTTCTGACACGACGATAATTTACAAATGACGGTCTCGCGGAGACAAAAAGTGAGATAACGTGACCGGATTTATTAAAGAAATAATTTATAGCAAACCGAAGTAAATGAAAAGGTCAATCGAGCAAATAAAAGGTTGTTAGGTATATTTAAATAAATCAGATTACATATTAAAACAACGAAACGTTTCGTCCCTAACTGGAGACTTCTTCAGTCGCAATAATTAATATCAATAAATTAAATACGCGAACATTAAGGTAATATAAAAGTTAGAATCATTGAAGAGAAGTGCGCTTTTTATATATATATTCATCTCTCGCAAGGCGTGCGTTCCATTAGTAAAAGATTATACGTTACATATCAGCCGTGTTGTTGTCCATGAGATAAAAAAGATGTAAATTAAGTCAAGCTATTGATGTTTTGAGTCAACTTAGTTGTTGACTCCAAACATCAATAGCTTGACTTAATTTACATCTTTTGGAGTCAACAACTAAGTTGACTCAAAACATCAATAGCTTGACTTAATTTACATCTTTTTTATCTCGATTGACCTTTTCATTCACTTCGTTTTGTTGTTATTGCGAGCGTCTTTTCCCTTACCTTAAATAATTTATAGGTATGTAAATATTAAGTAAGACATTACTAGATGCGTCATATTTTTTTCCAAGAAAGTTTTTGTATCATTTGTTTAAAACGCTTGACGAAAGTGTTTTGTATCGTATCTTTGCTCGCTGTTTTCAGCCGTTAAAAAAACAAGTCTGACGTCGAGACCTTGTTATCCGAACTTTGTTCGATTCGTAGCTTTTCTCGACATAATCGGGTTGTGTAACAATTTGCCTGTTTTCCCGACGGAAGAATCGACGACGGATCGGAAACTCGCGTTTTCGAGAAACTTGGCGTGTGTGCACGCCTCGCGGAAAAATCCATTCGGTGCGGATGGGAAGTGGCGTCTCGCCGTCGAAAACTGCAGTTGGCTTTTCGATTTCTGACGTGCAATTTGTCGGCAGTCGCGCTCGAGTTGATTCGGGCTAACGAACCAAGTATTTTCGACGCTGCATCGTCGCCGGGCGCGAGAGGAAGGAAGAGGGGAAAGAGCAGGAGACGAAATGTAATTTCGCCCGCGACTTGCAATCAGTGTGTGTATGTGTGTATGTCTGTGTGCGAGGAGGAGGAAAAAGTATATTAATCAGGTATGAATTTTATTTTTTTTTTTTTTACTCGCAGTCACCGACCTGCGAATGTATTCGAAGAAGATGCAGATGCAGAGGAAGAAGACGCTTATGGACAAAATGGGCCGCAGCCACGACATCACTCTCACGCCCCGCGACTTCAATTACGACAATCATCACTACCAGTACCTCAAGTACACAAAGCGTGGCAAGGTGAGTTTTATCTTCGTTTTCTCAAGCACGCGCTCGCGACACCGAGAAAACGACACGGCAAGAATATTTTTACATTTATCGCGCCCTCGAATGTAAATGTATATATTTCCTCGTGCCAGACGATACATCTTATCGGATGTACACGTGCATTACGTACATATCGTGACGCGAACTACATAGCGATATATACATATGTATAAGTGATTTGTATCTGTCGCGTGTTCTCTGACGCGCGTGTCATACGTAATTGTTCTTGATTTTCGTATATTTTTCTCTTCAACGAGCAAAACTGATGGCATCTTACTTTTCGCGAGAATATTCAGACGACACGGGAAATATCGCGTAGCAGTCGCGGCGTTGTGATTTATCTATAACATTCCAATTTTCGACGAACAGCGAGAGAGAAAGAAAGAGAGGGCATTTTCTTCGCCGTAGATTTTCATAAAAATGAATCATGACGCGTACGCGCGATTTAGAGAAGGAACATGAGTTCGTATTTTATAGCCTTCGTTACCTTTAACTCTTTTACACAGATGTATATTTGTGTAAAATGGTTCTCGAACAGCTCTTTTTAAATCTATTTTCAAAAACTTGATATATTATTTTATCAGACAATTTGAACATTGTTTTTGACAGCCCTCCATTCGGACTCCCGTCAGAAAACATTAAATCTAACAAAATTTTTTGAGGAAGGGTTCGAATTAAGAATCGTCAAAAATGTTGTAATTTTTTAATAATCGCGTACTAAAATCCTGTGTCCGAGTTTTATTGGCCGTGGAATCTGCTATTTTTTTAAAGAAAATCAGCGTTACATTGCTTCAAACATATTTTATCAGCCCGTTTTCATAGAATGCTTCGTTTGAAATAAATCAGTAAGACCAAGTTGGAAATTGTTGATTAAATTTACAACTGACTGAAATTTACGTACTGCCGAAATTTACGGCCGACACTTCCGGATAAGTGCGCAATTAATCGCCGAAGAATTTCGGACGGGTCGAGCGCGAGTTGTTTCCGGAGTCTGTGCAAAGCAGAGGATGCACAGACGGTGTATTTTTCTTACGAGTATAAAGAGTCTACATATCACGTTTACGATACTAACAATAAAGTGAGACCTACCCTTCGTATAAATCACACGGCGCGCTCTCTCTCCCTTTCCCTTGAGTCGTTCCATCCGCCGATACGTTTTTCTCCCTTATCGTTCGTCGGCGATTATCGATTCGCCGACCTGAAGAAAACACTGCTTTCGAAGTGGAAAATCGCAAGATCACACAGATAACGGGCTAGTTCAGCAAAACCCTTTCCTCGTTAACAAGGAGCATTTTTTAGAAAAAAAAATTACGCGTGCGATTTTTTCGATTTGCTTACTAAAATCTGTCAAAATGACAGATTACAGATTTCCTTTAAACCGCAGAAATTAAGACGCTTTTGTCCAGATATAAAAAATCTTTGTGGTTGAAAATCTTTTTTGTTGATCATTTAAATATTAAGTAATAACAAAGAAAATTTTTTCTCGGCTGGCAGTAGCGATTAAACATCTCACATTCAACCAAATAAATTAGCTACGCGATATGAAGTAAAAAATTTTAAATTGTCCGGATATTAATGAATTAATTCAGCAGAGTGCGAGAGCACACAGAGAGCACGTTGCTCTGTGAGAAGAGACATTGCTCATTATCGTATCGCAAGACGAGGGAAAAAAAACAATTTCATTCTTTGCTTAAAGCTTTGTAACGTAAGCGAGAGTTGCAGCAAAAAAAAAAACACTTGAATTCTCCAACTCGCGCCGTGCGTGAAATTAACATGGTTTTTTTTTTTTGAAACACACGTATTCAGACAATTCTGAAAGAAACGCGCAAAAGAGTTTCTTTCGAATAATATTTGTTCTTTCATCTCTTTACGTTACATGAAAATGTTAACGTCACACGAGGAGAGAGAGAGAGAAAGAGAGAGAAGCTGAAATTTTTATACGCGCTCTGCAAACTTGTTTTGCAAAAAAAAAAAAAAAGAGCACACGTTGCATTATCCTGACTTAATTTCGATTTTCCCTTCATACACTTTGTGTTGCCGTGTGTGTTACACACTTTTCGCACAAAAGAACGCCGGTCCGCCGGCAATATCGTTGCCCCCCCCCTCCTCTAAAGTGATTCGCTTCATTCACGGTTTTTCGGTTCATCGCGTTTTTATTGATACCTACACAGATATATATATAAAACGCAGTTTTCGAGACGCGTTGCTGGCGCACGCGTACACATCCGGAAAGAATATTTTCCGATTTTTGTTACTCTCTCGCTTTTTTTTTGTGTTTTTATTGACACACACAGTCGGAACACATACACAGATGTATTCATTTTAATCGTAGATACACCTGTGCACAGAATAAGCATTCTCGCTCATTGTCAGCCCCGAAGCACTTACGCGTGTCGCGTCGAGTATTATTCACCTTCTTTGTAGTGCGCTTCTCCCATTCTCGCGATCTTATGATCTCCCCGAGGGAATTTATGAACGTAGCCGCTTGTGCTAAAAAGCAACGTCCAATATTGTAGCTACCATCGCCTGCAGCTCCCGCTATATCCTTCATCCTGTTATCCCGTGCATTACCTCTCCCCATCCCCCCGCGCTCGTCGATAAATATAGAATATAATATACCGTAAACGTGAATTTAGCTGTGTTTGCGCGCGGAACATTCTAATATCGCAATTTACAAGTAACGCGCGAGTTGAATTTTTGTGAATTTTCTTTTACAAATATGTTTGTATCAAGATAACGTTATCGCGCATCAGTCAGTCGTCTTTTGTGCGGTTACGAAACTTTTTAAATTTAATTTAACTCTTAAATTTCATTCATTAATTTATTTAGGAGAAAAAGAATAATCTGAGAAAAAATACTATCAATAAAACTAAGGTAACAAGAATTTAATTGAAAGAAGGAAACAAGTCAAAGTTTCTGCATGAAGTTAAAGACATGTGAGAAATATTTTTCTGCGATTTCGATGAATCACGATAGGAGACACAGACATCGCGGGCGATTAATATTAACCGACAGACATGAGACAGTTCCTGAAACAGTTCTCGTGTTCCGTTTAAACTACTTGCGCGCGTAAAAATAGGATCGCGTTGTGATGCACGCACGGAGAGGAGAGAGAGGAGATGGATGAGAAATTTTGCGGGAAAACTCGCCGTGACAAATCGATGGGATCGAACGCGGTCGATTGACTGGCATTATTTTAATAGCGATCCACCACGTTATAGCCGATACGAGAGGCCGTACTAAAGCGGTCTAATTTATTTGGTTCCCGCGTCGCGCCGCGCGCCCAATTATCGGTACACGCCGATGCAAATGCGCGCCGGCCGATATACAAATCGAACGCGTACGTGTATGTGTGTATGTGTATATGTATGTACACACACATATACACATATATTCGTTCGGCGATCTCGTGAATTAAATTTCGGGTAGCCGTTAACCTCGACCATTTACTCCGGCCGCGGAAACGCAATTTTAAACTCGCGTTTGCAAATAAACATGGCATCGCGACGGACGTTTTTGCCCTGCGAAAATAAATTCTTCCCTTCTGTGGATTTACGCGCGGCGGCACGTACAGACTCGGGAAAAGAGTTATTTATGCGTGACCTTTGGCAAATCGCGCCCCTTTGGTCGCGTTTCAATTTGTCATTGAAGTCTTTCGGAAATTTTTGCGCGCAACGCGTATGCCACGTATATACTCTGTATGTATGTGTGTGGATGTTGTGTGTATGTGTATGCGCGCACGCTCGAGATGAAACTTTCGCAGAATTCGACCGGAATATAATACAGTTTGAAATCTAATTTCGCCCGGTACTCTCCTCCAATCGAAGCAGATAACTTTTGCCGCGAGTTCAATGAATTCGCCGCTCCCCGGAGAGAGATTCGTCCCCGCGATATTAATGGGCACGGAATGTATTCGCCGGACCCTTTTCTCTTTTTTTTTTTTTTTTTTTTTTTTTTTCCACCGAAAAGCGACGAGAAAACATCCATCGGTGCAAATAGCAGCGAAAACACCGAGCAAGAGAAATCGCTTTTAATGGAAGAAAAATACGAGACGCCAAAAGGGAGAGACCGTAAATCTGCCTCGCTTCAATAGCCGGCGGCTAATGGAAATCGCGAATTAACTCGTTCCCCCCGTTAGGTTTCTCTTAATTAATTGCGATTACGTGTGTGTGTGTGTGTCTCGCGCGCGCGACACACAATCTTATTTACTTTGAACTATATCCTGTATATGTACTGTATAGTTTTACTGCGCTTTATGTACACCGCAATGTGTACATGCGCCCGTGGAAACGCTTCGGATAATGCATCTCGGGCGTCATCCCCCATTTCGGAAGTTTCGTCGATGGTAAAAGTTAAAGAGCCTGACGCTAAATAAAATATCCTCCGTTCCGAGAAAACGAGGAAGGACGGGGTAGAAAAATTCTTCGCTACGGTAGTTTGTCTCCGAAGACTCCCCCCCTTTGAATTATCAAGCCGAGAAAGTCTAAATATTTGGACACTGTTTTTTTTTTTACTCTCTTATGACGAGCCCGCGTTGTAAAAATATTATTCTGCTCTTAGATGCCCCCTCGCGTGTGCCACTTTCGTGTGCCGATCTCTTTCTCGATAATAGACGCGCCTCGTCGTGCAGACGACGCTTATCTCGATTCGCGGTGCGTGCTAATCGAAATTTCGATGTTGACGATAACGATCGCATATTCATCATTTCGTGTTACATTGCCGTGACAGCGCAATCGTCTATCTCATTGTACGTATGTTAAACTTTGGAGATCGATAGATGGACAGATAAAAGATATATTTAGTATATTATTAAATATAGATTTTAATAATTTTTATGTTATATTAATAATGCACAATATATATTGCGTAATAACACATTTTATTTTTTTTTATTAATATTATATATTTAGAAAATATTTAAAAAAAAAAAAGAACTTCAAGTCTATGTTTACTTTCCGTAATAATTCTGTATCAATTTGTTTTTTGTCGCCTTTCGGCTTATAAAGCAAATTTAATCTGCGTTTTCAATGACTATCGAAAATATTATGCCGCGTGATAATATTATCTCTCCGAGACATCATTTTAATATAAAATAGCTCTCTCTTCAATATACTTCAATATGCCATCGGAATAATCGCTCGGAACAAATACGCAGATTATATATGTGTATATTGTAGATTGTATACGAATATTATCAGCATATCGGGATTTTATATATTATTATTATGTAATAGTATATTTAATGAAATACACATGTGAATATGCACTATCTTATACGGTACGTTCATTACGTTTTATTATTGCATTCCGCAAATTCATTCGGCAAATTTGTTGCAACATTTTAACGACATTTGTAATAATTTGATTGGTTATACATTATTTTTGTATTTCGAAATACCTGTCTGTCCACGAAAATATCCGTTTGACGTTGACTTTCAGTTCGATTATTACGGAGGAAGTTTCGCGACGTATCGCGGTGATTTGGTCTCCGATTTTAATTCATTCAAATTTCACGCAAATCAACCGAAGCTGAGCACTCGCGAACAACAGAAATTTCATTAGATTGCGATCTGAAGCCGCGGCTATTATCGAACGCGTGTTAATTATCGCACTTGTAATCCGGATTAGTCGTTCGTCCCATCCGGTCGTTTACAATTGCGCACGCAAGACGCGAAAGATCATTAGCGACCGACGATCCGCAGCTGCGGACGATCCGGGTCGGGAGTTAATAGACTCAGAAACTTAGTTTCTAGATTAGCGTTACGTAAAAACTCGCTGCATAAAAGTCCCGTTTCTTCTGCCCCCGTGCTCGGGTGACAAAAATCGAGCGAGACGATAAAAAACAACGAGCGCTCTGCTGCAAGCTTGTTGTTGCGCACATGAGCGCTAATGCGCCCGTTGTGCCTGTTTCTGACCCGGCGAGAATTGATTTCGCAAGTTGTGCGAGATATTTCAGCCGCACTCTCCGCGCAATATCAGTTACATCGTCATCTCTTCCGCGCTTTGTAACATTTGCTCAGGCGTGAATATCGAGAGTTGAAGCTTCGCTGCTCCGTCAATGTTGAATTAACTTATTACGCGCGCATTGCACGTAAGCGCGAATAGCGATCTTATAGTTCTCGCGTTGTTATCGTCATGTAATTTACGTGGCACTCGCGCGTTTGCATATTGAATTTCAAGCGCGCGAGTTTCCGCGAGATAAAATCTCGCCCTTTGAACGCGTGCGCGAGAAGTCCGTGTCGCGAGAAATTCCCGTGCTCGTATTTAGCAAAAATCTATCTTCAACGCGCTATGTTTTCCGAGTGTATACCCTGATAGGGTGTGTATTTTATTAATTGGTGTCAAATATTCTATTTTCCCATCGATCAAACATTAAGAGAAAAGTTCGCGACTACTGTACTTATAGGGTTTGAATTTTACCATCGTTGCGCGTAAACTCGGCAAAATGTAATTTGTCCGATCCGTGGCTATCGTTGGACCGGATCGAGTTAACCGCGTGGAGAGTACGTCGATACACGACGACGAGACGTGTCACTCGAGCGTAGCGAAGAGAGTCTTGGCGCGGCGTTCGCGCAAGGTAACATTATTATACAGTTCCTCGTCTGGCGACGCGCTTTACCCCTCGATCGATGGAAAGACGCTTCGTCTGGGGCTGCTCGAAAACGAGAAAGGGGAAGAGAGAGGAGAGAGCCACCGCCATGGGGGTTATAGTCGACCAATGAGACGGCGAGCCGCGGCGCTCGAGGGATACTCGTCTACGTCGTAAAGAGCCCGACATTCGGATTTCTCCATTTCTTTTATATAGTGCGAAAATGAAAGGAAAAGAGAGGAACGAGAGAGGAGAGGATCAATCTTTATTTTGAACCCTCTCTAGATTACGGCTTAATAAGAAATGCATATATAGACTGGGGATTACTTCGGCCCTCAAGAATAAAACTGCTTCCGGTCGTCATGAATTTTTTTTATCGATTCCGAGAACGAACTTTTTTTTGCGAGGATTGAATATGATTTTCCGCGAGCACGTGACATCGCGGGACGAAACCAATAGAGATCCGATCTGTTCCACTGGCTTGTCTCATTGCCCTAGTCTCGTGACAGAACGAACACAATTTGAACCTCATTTTATCCCCCTCTAAGTTCGAAAATTTGATCAAAATGTCCGTTACTCGATTGCGAAACGTGTTTAATAATAGAATCTTTATTTACTTCCTACGTTCTTTTACTTAAAGTACCTACTTTTCGCAAACCCACGAACACACACGAACAGTTTCAAATACGTCGACAGTATTTGATTTGTTTCGTTCTTCGGGAGGACAATAAGAAACGCGCTGCGCTTTGTGACGCAAACTGCACAAAGAAGACGAGAATGCAACTTTGCGAGAGAATAGAAATTTTTTTTTTTTTTTTTTTTCACTTCTTTCTCACGACGCGCACGCGTTGGATTCCGACTTAAAAATGAAATTCCAACAGAAAATGCTCTCCGCGAGCTGTGTTACCTAATTGTTAATTACACTCGGATACCGGCTCTCTATGACAAGTTGACGCGAAACTTCGAGCTGTGCATCGTAATTAAACCGGACTCAATAAAATTGAATGTTAGTAAAACGATTGTATTACGCGGTCGCAAAAACTACGACATATCGATTGAATTTTTTTAAAGCGAATTTTTTGACTTACGCGAAATATCCATTGCAAATCATTTGTACGTATATCGCGCGTCAATGTCAGTCTGGCCATAATTAATCGGACCTGGCTATTGAGGTTTAATGCGCGTGTGAGCGAGTGAGAGACCGACGATATGATTAAACGAATTGGCAATCGAGAGATCATTCAACGGTTCCCGCCGTCAGTAAGCACGACCGAACGGCAATGACAGTAGAGAGCGTTGATTAACGAACTGATTGCAGCTAACGCAATTAATTATTACCTATCCGCACGCGCTAGTCTGCGCATCGCTAGAAATTCTACGTACAATCAAACGCTGCACGTGCGTTCGCTCATATTTTTTTTTCTTTTTTTTTTTTTTAACTTATTTAGCGAACCTTAGTTGAAATTCACGTATTGCTCCGAAGAGAAAAAGAGATTTTACACGGATGGAATTGCCAGTGCACATAAATAGAAATTGACTGAATAAAAAGCTAAAAAAGTTGCTGAATTCTTGTTAAACTCTTAAAAAAGGAAAATCAAATCTGACAATGAGAGAGAGTTGCATAAAAAATATGTATATTATACAGGATTTCTGAAATTTTCAATCTTAACGGAAAAGTCGTATTTTGCAATTTTGCAAAGTTATTAATAGTTATTAATTTTAATTAATACGCACACTTCGGCTGTGTGTCAAAAAATCTCATCCTGTATAATTTACTTTACTCTGTTAATTTCTTTAATGCTTTATATATGTAAAGCGACGCATATAAAAATATCTGTTTGTATTTCACATACATGTACCACAGGGTCTTGCTGTCGCGAACAGATACGACGACAAGCATTTGATGAGCAATGAAGTCACGGACAAGACCCAGTCGCCGTTGAAGGCGCTGTACAACGCGCAGTCATCGTCCAGAAATGCCGATTGCCCGCCGTCGTCCAAGCCCGCAATGGCTAATCGTCTTTTGGATTGGTTTTCCGTCGTGAGGACGGAATCCAAGCATCGCCGTCAGCATCCTAAACCCAATCCTGCGAGAGGGAGAGTCGGACAGTGTGAGTTTCAGCTCTCTTCTTTTTCTTCTCGACAAAAATCGTTCGGTAAACTTCAGTCGCATATTTGTGTAAATATTTTCTCTTCAACTGGTTCAAAAAACAAACATCACGTATGTTGCGTCGTACTTTTATTTGTGACTCGAACGATTTAAAGGTTGTGTGATTTTTTTTTTATTTCTTCTTGTTTCTTAACCAGATTGTGCGCAACTTGAGAATTAACATTCGTTGGTTGTGTTTCACGCGTTCGACCAGCAGACGAGGGTTAAAATAACGATACGTAATTGTTGAAACACACTTCGTACTTTGACGATGTATTATCCGGGCGGAGATATACATCGGTTACAAATTACATCGACAAACAGTCCATCCGGCGACTCGCGCATAATCTTGACGCGTTGTTTCGAACCCCCATTGAAACGTTCTCGGCGGGAACGTTGACGGTTCTACAAACCGTACAAGGGAGACTAATTGTCTTCGGAGAAGAGAAGATGGACACCAGCGCGCGGTGGACTAACGTATACGATCCACCGGGTAGTTTCCAAGTACGCGCCATCCGACTTCGGGACAATCAGTTTCGTACCAGTTTCGGAATTGTCCCGGCACAATGAATCGTTTCCCGCCCTACGGTACGTCGCCGCGATTACTTTGGGGCGGTTCTCTGTCTGTCGATATTGTCTCCTTCCCGCTATACATACCGTCGCTCCTGTGTTGATCTTACGGTATTACGTTTCGCCCGAGGCAAAACAAAGTCCACTATGCGCGTAGTTATGCACTTGACGATTCCATTTGGAATCGAGCGGACGACCGCGTTTGACCAACCGTGCTTCGGACCGCAACGGGGAGAGGAGGGAAGAGTCCGGAGCAATTAAAGGATCTGATTTGACGCGCGGTCTCGGCGCGCTTCGAGAGAACAAATCGCGATTCTTTTTTTTAAATTATTGAGATAACTCGGAAATATAAATCAAATTCGATTAATAAATTGCCAATAGAGCCAACGCGGTTATTGGAGCGTATAAAATTTATTACCGTTAATGATCAATTTTATACCGTTAATGATAATTAATGATAAATTTTATACGCTCCAATAATTGCGTTGGCTTTGCCGTCAATGATTCTTTTTTGCAATATGTATTAAGATCGAAATTAAATATAATATATACATCGACATAACATAAATGTATTTTTTATTACTTTTGCGAAGTAAAAATCGCGCGTTTTTACAATCGTGCGATTTTTTTTCAATGTGAAACAATTTCGAGTACTTCTCCAACTCATTTACTTGCGATTATCGTGATAAAAAAAAGATTTTTTATATTGAAAAATTTAGATTTGGGTCGTTTCCCCATTGGCTGTCAGAGCGAAGTCAGGTGGATGTTCGGACATTTGGACGGCGACAGCGACGGCCGACTCTCGCTCTCCGAACTGTACGGTCTGGAACACGATCAAAATGAACCGTGCTTGAAACCGTTCCTGGATGGCTGCGACACTGACAGGTAAAGAGTCGTACATGAAGTTTTATTCCACACACACGAGGAGAAAAATTTTGCCTTCTTAAAACTAAGTTTCAACAATAGAACGGCGACTGAGAGATAAGATCGATCGATAAAAGTTTAAATATAGTACGATAAATGCATTTAAAGTACGTGTATGTTCTTTAAATATTTTCGATTAACGTCAGGAATTATCGGAGAAATATCTTCAATTTAAAACTTTTTCAGTCAACTTTTTTAAACAAAAAAAACTTATAATTAGATAATATCTAGAGATAATTTAACGTTTTGAGAAGATAGCGGAATTAAATTTAAGATATTTGCAATGTGATTGTATTTTGGTACGTTAATGTGAAGATAAAACATCGAGTCAGATTTCGGTCTGACTCAACGGCTACTGTTACTACTGCGCGTCTGAACGCGCGCGTTTATTCACTACTGACAAGTAAACGCGAGTTTCTCGGGCAAATAGCTTGCGTCAGAAATTCTTTGCTACTTATGTCCGTTGCTCTTTATCGCTCTGACAGTAGCATTATTTTGCGACACATTGTTTTTTTCAGTGACATCTTCGTCAGCGGACCCGAGTGGTGCGAATGCTTCTCCAAGGCCGAGCGTCCGTGCGACGCTGTGCGCAGACGATCATCGCCGGATTCCGCACCCGCGTGCGATTCGCGAGGATATTACCGCAGCACTCAGTGCCATCGCGGCCTTGGCCTCTGTTGGTGCGTCGATCCGCATGGTGTCGAGTTTGCCGGTACCAGAACGCGCGGCGCAAAACCCGATTGCGGTACGCTTCGCATCAATTCGGATGCAACCTCGAGAAATTCATAAATTATATAACATATACAATGAAACTCGTAATTTATAAAAATACCGGCCGCCTACTATAAACTATATGTTTTATTTTCAAAATTTAATTTTCGTTTAAAAATTTTATTTCTGATGGCTTCCGTACAGATGCGATTGTGAACAAGATCAGCAACGGCGGGCTCAAGACCAACAGCGTTGATCTCGACGACGACGAGGACGGCGGCACCGATTCCTCTCAGGACCTCGAAGGCTCGGCCGATCAACCGTTAGATTTCTAGACGCACTGAAGGGGAGCGGCAGTCAGCGAGAGCAAAGCGGCGGCGCGGCATCTTAATCGAGTGCGCGATAATGTAGGAAAAAAAAGCGGGGAAAGGTGCGCGCGTGTTCCGGTCGTCTTCGGAATTTAATCCGTCGTGATCAGAAAAATGTTCTTTGTTGTCGTCGGGCCGCCTATTAATCCGCCTGTTTAAAGATCGCGATCCACGCCGTGATGTATAAAAAAAAAAAAAAAACGAAACGTGAGCCTAAAAAACAAAAATGAGTTCCGAGAGCAACGAAACGATGATTATTGATTTATTGAGAAAATCTGGAACTTGGGGAGAAGGGAAAGGGCAAGTCGCACGACCGGATCGTTGTTGAGTCATCACGAACGACCTTAACTATAATCGTGTCCTAATTAGGAAGTTTTAATCGACGTGTTAAAAAATGTAGCAAGTGTGTCTTGCCTGCCGTGCAATAATCGCGTAAGTCGTCTGGCAAACGGCGTTTTGCCAGTCTAGAGATCCCGTGCAATCGTAATTCCCATGCAATATTCAATAGTGATGAGTCCGTGTAGGGAATACGCAATTATGAAACCGAAAGTGTGTGAGAAGGTAACCGGCGACGGAAATGTGTGTGTGTGTGTATATGTGTGAGAGAGAGAGAGAGAGAGGAAGAAATTTCCGCTGCGAGCCGCGCTGAATACCAACCCGTTGGACTACCCCGTGCCTGTCGAGGTACCTCCACGCACAACTAAATCTATAAATAATATAATTACGAATCACTTACGTACGAAACTAGAGAGAACTCGTAAATTCGAGAAATACGTGAAACAGAACGAAATATTTCGGCCCGAAAAACTCACGCGTATCGTAACATGAAACAAATTACACTTAGCAAAGAGAAAAAAAAAATACGAAAAGAAAGGAACACGAGAACGAATGTTACACGTATAATTTCTAACAGATAGATTAACGAGATGTAACGCGTTAAACTATACATACATTATATTATTAAGTACGATTTAAACGATGTGCTGCAGCAAACCAAACGGAATCCAAGCTGGTTGGGAGAGAGAAAAAACGCGAAAACGGAGGAGAAAAAAAATAAAATAAAATAATACACGACAGAAGTCAGTTTCCGCTATTGTCACGCGCTTGCTGAAAAACTTAGTTGTTCCACTTGAAACGAATAGGTTTTTGCGCTAGTTCTTGCCGCTTCACTTTCGGCTGTGTTACACGACGAGACGCGGCGTAGAAAAACAAGAAAAATCTATAGCCGTCTTATATATATATATATAGATATCACTTATTTATTATAATTGCGTTATAATTGCGGGCAAGCATTCCTTAAGTTATTCTTCTTTCTCTCGTAGCCATCTTACGTGTTTTTTTTTTGTTTTTTTTTTTAATAAACGTATATAAGAAACATACCGAATAAAACAAGACCGACCTATTTCGCAATTGCTAACGACCTACACCGCAGTTTAATCACGACCATAGAACGCGCCAAGCCGACCGTAAGAAGTGTGAGAAATTGCTTATAGAGATATATATATATATATAAAACCAGTACGTTATTATCATCTTACTTACTGTATCGTGCAATTCGCAGAGAAACACACGCGTATATATACGTACGTACATTGCGATTTTTCACAACCTCGGAAAGCACAACATCCATCACGCGAGAGAGGTTGTTTTCTACGAAGCTAAACAAAAAAAAAAGAAAAAAAGAAACAAAAACCCACGTTCGACGTCGTGATTCGTCTGCATTTACTGTAATTATAAGCATTTTTACTTACAACTTTTACTTAAAAAGAGTGTGTGGTATACACTGGTAGACATTAGAGAGTAACATGTAATCAGTATATATATATATATACATAGAAAAAGAAAAAAAAAAGATCAGTGTGACTATGTGAATATGCCCCCTAGTTATTAGAAGGCAATTTACGTAGAGATAGCCGATGCAAATTACACGTGTCTCATTCAGAATGAAAGTGACAACTCATTGTGCAAGCCTAACGCGCGTTTTTTCACTTCGACATGCGTTTCGTTTTCTCTCAGGTAATTTTTCGAGGAAATGCCGATATGATATACTCGCCGTGCTGCGATCAAAGAGCATGTGACCAAACTACTCAAGTAACACGCGTATGTTTTTCTTTTTGTTTCTTCCATTCGGAATGTCTTTTTTTTTCGACAACACGCGACAATTCTCGTCACTTTACATCCGCCTAATCTATTTTTACAAAACTACACAAATTGCGTGCTTTGCAATTTCCGTTATTCAGTCGGTCCGTAATGTCTTGCCTTAATGTATGACGTAGCGTATTGACCCTTTCGCTACAAATCACGATGCACAGCGCACGTTAAACAATGGGGTGAGAATAAACAAAGTTCGCGCGTGCGGCAAAAGCGTCCGACTTGAAACTTGTTCGCGGCCTACTCTGCCGTAGCGAAAGGGTTGAACTTGCGCGTATTAAAGTATGTAGATTACACTTAAAAAAAAAAACAAATTAGATCTACATATTTACACATACTTAAATAAAAACAATAACAATGAGCTAATGCATACTCCTTCCTGCATCGATCGCAATTTGCATTCCGCCTGACTATATTGTACTGTCGACCTAGATTAATTATATATATATATAAATGAACTTACAAGCGAAAACGTAAATAGTTTTATCAAGTCTTGCATATTGTATATACATAATTATATACAATGGAAATTTATCGTCAGTGATCTTCGTACCATGATGATTTTTGTAAGGTATGCACTTGATCAAAGCGTAAAGAATTTTTACTTCATTCAAGAGCTACCATAAAAATACCTTCACTTAATTGATATTGTACATGTGGCTGTAAGAATTCTTTATGAATAAAGATTGTTGTAGAAAAAAATGTGGGAGACGTTTGTGTATTTACACAGTGCGTGTAAATATAAAAGTTTATTTATTGCGTTTTGGTTTCCAGAGATTCAATATAAAATCTGTGTAAAAAAAACCAAGACAAATATATTGTCTGCTTATTTTTCTTATATAATATATTTATATTATATATATTATATATATTTTGTAATTTATGAAATATGTTTTTGGTAGTTTTTGTCTCATGGAAGATATTGGATCTCTTTGTTAACAACCGTTCTTAGTATTCAAGAACAATTCTCAGACTGTAACAGAAATATTTAGAGACATAATTTTTTATGTCACCTTCTCTAGTGTGCTCCACACTAGAATATTCATAAAAACTTTTCTGTGACTTACCAATTTCCTGAATGTAATATGTCAAACCCTTTGTTGATATCCGCAAATGGGAACTTATGAGTGACGAATTCGTTCAGCATCAGTTGTTTCGACAGATATTCGTCCACCAATTTCGGCACACTGTCTTTTGATTTCCATCCGCCAAATGCACTTCCCTTCCACACTCGGCCGGTGACCAATTGGAACGGTCTAGTTCTGATTTCCTCTCCAGCTGCAGCCACTCCTATTATTACGGATGTGCCCCATCCTTTGTGGCAGGATTCTAATGCAGCCCTCTGAAATATATAATATATATCGTCCAATACACTTATGAAATCAAATAAAGTTATAAAATTTGTATTTGTATTTGTGTACATTACCATAGTGTTTACATTTCCGACACATTCAAACGTGTAATCTAATCCACCATCAGTCATTTCAATCAACACTTGCTGAATAGGTTTATCGTGATCCTTAGGATTGACGAATTCCGTGCAGCCAAATATCTTGGCTGTAAATTAAACAAATTTTATTAATTTTCTCTATAATCAAAATATTTTGCTTATCTCCATACAATTTTTCCTTTTTGTATCATTTACCTTGATCAAACTTGGCTGGATTAACATCTATTCCAATGATGCGAGATGCACCGGATTTTTTACAGCCGAGTGCCACTGCAAGACCCACAGCTCCTAGACCCCAAATAGCACAAGTACTACCGGGCTCTACTTTGGCGGTGTTCAAAGCTGCGCCATATCCTGTGGATATTCCACAACCTAAGAGACAAACTTTGTCCATTGGTGCTTTAGGATTGATCTGTGCAATAATGTTTGCAACAATTACACATTAGTCTTCAGACATCGAGAATATAAATATCTTTATTGTTTTGATGTATCATTAGTACTTTTGCCAGAGAGATATCTGCCACAACAGTGTATTCAGAAAATGTAGAACATCCCATAAAATGAGCAATGGGTGTTCCCTTGCAGGTAAAGCGCTTTGTTCCATCAGGCATCACACCTTTACCCTGAGTTTCACGGATCTTACTGCATAAATTTGTTTTTGGTGATTTGCAGAATTTGCAATCTCCACATTGAGGAATATAAAGTGGCACAACATGATCACCTGCAAGCAAACAGTATAATTAAGAAAAAAAGATAAATAGGTAAAATTTACATGTAAAGTTACAATTTAGGTCATTGTTAATTAATAATTTACAAAAACATTTATATATGACGTTATTGTATACCTGGTTGAAACTCAGTAACACCTTCTCCAACGCTTTCAACAATGCCACTACCTTCATGTCCCAATATACAGGGAAAAACTCCTTCTGGATCTAATCCATCAAGAGTATAAGCATCTGTATGGCACAGAGCTACTGCCACTATCTTTACACGAACTTCATGTGCCTTTGGTGGTGCTACTTCAACTTCTTCTATTGACAAAGGCTCTTTTGCTTTCCACGCTACTGCTGCTCTGCATTTAATAACCTGAAAAATAATAAATATCTAATTAAGTCTCACGGTCTATTTGTGAGTAAAGAAAGAAATCTGGGGAACCGTGAGGGGTCAGAGTGGGGGCTCTGACCCGTCCTGCACGCGGTCTCCCACAGAGACATTTCGCCCGTGTTACAAAAAAAAAAAAAATCTCAAGTCGACCTAACCTTCCAGAACAAGGTCATATATTTGTCTTTAAAAAAAAAATAATAAGCGTATGGCAAATACCTTCCAGAGAATGGAACACGTGCTAAAAAGTCTCAATGGACAATACATTAAACAATTCGTAAAATAAAAACTAAACTTACTCTCGCGATTAGGTTAGATTAAAGTAACCAATCAGTTTTACAAACTCTATTAACATTTTTTAAAGTGTGAAATTGCAGAAATAAATGCCAAACAAAAAAAGTACCTTTCCAGCTGTATCCGGCATTGTTATCCCAAATTCGTCACACTTCTTCGTAAACAACAAATGACGATGACACGAATCACACAAACGTTACCGGAGAAATGGGCGCGAACTTATGTCACTCCTCTTTTATGTTCTAGCGCAGTCGATCACTGCGACTGCGCAATCACATATGGAAAATACCGTTTATTGCTTGATTAGATTAAAAAAGTGCGAAGATAATTCAAAGTCATTTATATAAAAAGTTTTTTTTCCCGCTTGTTATATAAATTTAGCTCAATTAGCTTCAAACAAAATACTATTTTTCTTTTTGCGCACATGCATCATTGCACAAGTGATAAAGAAAACGACATCTAATCCTGACGTAATGAAATACTTTATCACACTCCAATGTTTCATATCAATGTAATTCGGATTTTGCTTTGTCATTAGTTATGTAAAAGCAGACGTTTCGAAATTTTCGATATCACTCGTCTCTTCTTTCCTTCGCAAATCAAATACTCTGCACATATATGTAGAAATAAAATTCATACTCACAAGTAAATCTCTTTTGAAATGTGATCACATATATATAGATAAACAAGTTTTATATAATTTATATAAAACATAATGCAATACTTATATTTATTCTAGAATTACAATAAAAACTCATTCGTATGTCACGTATCATGAATTTAGAATTCATTGACTGACACAGTGATCCCTATTCTCATCTTACATGTTCTGAAACATAACACAAAATTCACAATACCTCTCAAGATCACTTCGAGAGAAACGGTAATGACAAACTTTTTCCAAGTGTGCTAAAGACAGGAAGCATCTTGAGAAGAGTGACGAAATGAGCAGTCAAGTAGCCGAGTAGCGCGCCTATCACACAAGGAATCGGCCAAGCCTGCCAGTAACGATCCCAGTCCAGGGGGATCACGGTAGCACCCAGCCAGGTGCCCAGTATCGTCAGCTGTATATTGAGCCTCAAAGCGTCCGCCAGGATACTGCCTTTTTGGGAGTAAATTCCCATCAGCATGTCCAGCGCACCGTCCACTCCCAAGTGCAAGCTCGTAGGGATGAAGGTCAACGTGACCAGTGTGAGCACGAGCATCGTCGTCTCCTCGTGATCGGTCAGCACCGGTGCGCCGAACAACACGATGATCACGTAATAGATCACCGACAGTACGAGCGCAGCGAGCAGGAACTTGAAGATCTCCCTCAGATTGCTCCAGGACTTCTTGGCCCTTCGCGGGTCGACCTTAATTATGGTAGGCGCTTCTGGCTGAAGCATGGGAAACACCAGTTTCACCACTTCGGCGAATATCAGCACCCACAGCACAGACAGGAACGTGTACTTCCCGACTATGTGCAGCTTGTCGCTGAATTTCATTATCGCCAGAATATTGGTCAAATAGATACAGGTGAAGGAACAGTAGATCAGCAATAGTCTTCGCTCGACCTTGCCCTCGGCACCCATGGTTTTTCTCCGTTTGAAAATCCGTCCGAAAAGATATTTACCTCTTGTTTGTGAACCGGTGATCCATAACAAACGCGGACTGTGCACGTTCGCGCAGCACCGCTTTTTTTCGAGTTTTGAGCTTAACCCAGCTTAACCAGAGAGAAGACTGAGAACAGTCATAGACGCACTTAGCTGCACTTTTATTGTATCGCAGCTTCTCCGCTATGCACTAGCGCTGTGCTCACGTTGTGAGCACATTGGCAACTACGTAGCCATGTCTACGAGCGGTCGGTGCGTACGTTTCTGTATGGTTTAATTCCGTGTTACGTCTGACCAATCACGTTGGTTCGCTTATGTCAGTCAGCTCTGAATGTCAGTCTATTTTTCTTCTACATTTAAAGAACAATAAAGACAAACTGATGCTTAAAGCGATTAAGCAAACGCAGATAAAGGATGCGGGATGCGGGATGCGGATCGCAATTTTGTCACGTGGAATGAAAGTATGAAACGGCCTCAAGGCAGTCGACACGACCAGACGTAGCGGTCCAGTGTGCGCAGGGAAAGAAGATTCGAAATTTTCGTACACATTTTTTGTTCGCAAGTTTCTTTGTCCACTTGAAATTTTAAGATGGGTAAAGATAGACAAGCGCAACGAACCAAAAACAATGCACAGGTAAAAGATGGAACTTACACGATTTTATAAATTTAAACGTTACACGTTGACGATGTACATAATCTAATCTAACCTTTAGTTTCGCGATTCACGTGCGTTGTTGCGAATAAAAATGAAACGAACAAAACGACTCACTTGTTTAATATTTGCACATTTATTTCTTATACTGTTAATTGTTTTTTACACCGCAGTTTTTTGATTTTTACTTTTTGGTAATTTGCAGCCATCAAGTAGCAGTCGTAGCGCGGAGTTACTGGGAACTGCGATTCCTTTTATCGGTTTCTCAGCAATTAATGACGGAGGTTGCGTTCCCGTTTTACCCGGTTTATCATTATGTTCCTCCAATAATGTGGAAATGAATAGTGTGGATTCCACTTTTCAAGTGGTGCTCAAAAAGATGACCAAGAAAGATGCTAGGACAAGGCGCAAGGTATTGTTTTGTTTTCACAGAGTTTATACTGATACAAAAATTACAATAAATTATTCAATTGATTTTCATGAACTAAAGAGATGTGTGTGTATGCACAGGCGTTACAAGAATTCGCGAGTCTGTGTCAAACAGCCGAATTGTCAGCAGTGGAAAGCGTGCTGCCGTTCTGGTCGCGGCCATACTTGGCCTTGACCATCGACATAGAGGACAGAGTGAGAGAAGCCGCACAGATAGCGCACGCGGCTCTGGTCGAACGTGTGGGAAAGGGCATAGAGAAGTATTTGAACCAATTGATTGGCACTTGGTTCACCTCTCAATTTGACCCTTATCCTCTGGCAGCTTCGGCCGCCAGAGGATCTTTCAATAAGACGTTCCCACCGTCGAAGATAATTCGCGCGATTGTTCGCTACCAGAGCGAAATTTTGATGGGCATCAACCACATCATGTTCCAGGCGGATTCTTTGTCGTTATCGCCACAAAAGTATCTCACTTCCGAGGAAAAAGAACAAATATATCTTAGAGTTCTTGGAGCAAATATGCAGGCTTACAGTTTTTACTTCCGTAAAGTTCCGCGTCAGGAAATCGACAAAACCGCGGAGATTCACAACAAGATTTTGAGCAGTTCTAAGTTCTGGAAGTTATACTCCCAACACGATGCGTTGCCGGTAAGAACGGCTTTCTTCAACATACTCTCCTCCGTCATAGAAAACGCCGAGGACTTATTGAAAAACGAAAAGAAACGAACGATGACCGCAATTATAAACCGCCTTGAGTGTGAAATGGACACTACGGTTGTGTCGGCCATTTGGGAATCGATGCTCTTGGCGATGACGAAACTGACCGACTGGCATCTCGAAGTGGACGTCGAGAACTTCGTACTTCCGAAAGTGTGGCGTTCTATGGGATATGGGGGCGATGGTTGCGCGAGCACCGCTTATCCGAATCTGTTGCCTTTCGTCAGCCAATTTCCGAAGTTGAGCGCCGACGTACGCAGTCTTTACAAAACATTCTTCTCGTGCCTGCGTGAAGGATTCTCCGCGAATAAGGTGCGAAAGAGTCGCTCGGAAACGCAGGCCGTGGCGCAGGCCTTCGTCGAGTGTCTCCGCTATTCGATTTACGTCAATGCCGAGGACGTCGATTTGTGCATTTGGCTTTTCAAGGAACAGCTTGTTCCTGTGATAGCGCAAGCGTGTATATGTACAAAGGACGAGTATATATGCGATCAGTATAAGATCAACGCTTTCATGAAACAATTTTGCCTCCCGGAGATCGCCCATCTGGTGCGACATTGGAGCAAGAATCGTTCCAGCGGAGAACACAAAGAATCGTACGCGGCTTTGATGCGAGAATTCTGGGTCGAATTGCGACAGTGGTTCGAATTGGAACATTGGTCCCGTTGTAAAATAAGTAAGAATTGTCAAATTGAATTTCTGCTGACTCTGAAGAATCCGCCGAATCGGGCCCGTAAGAAATCGAAGATGGTAAGATTTTCCAATCCGGATTCCGATCCCGTCCCGAGTCAACCAGAGACGAAAGTTGTTGTCGACACGGATGCGAGTTTCAACTCGGAACTCTGCGAGTTTGTAAGTGCTCTCTGTACAATTTACTTTGACAAGATCGGCGATTATCAACAACGTTGGCCGATATGTCCCAGCGTTGTGGAATATACCAACCAGTTGAACATGCTACTGCGACATTTTGCGAGCAAAGAATTGTTTACCATGTCGACGTTCTTGGATTCTAACGACCGAGATTTCTTTAAGTTTTACGACGAGCACCTGAAACCTCTGGTGTTGCAAAATTCGAAGGAGGTGATGGAACAAAGTCTCGAGTTGATATTTCACTTGATTCCGCACATAGACGACGCGGAGAAGAATAAAATCTTGAAATCGCTGACCAATTTGAACGACATCCGGATCACAAGAAACGTAATATACCGCAGCTTGTCCGAGCGCAACAGAAACGATCGCGTGATAAAGAATTGGTACAACCAAGCCGATATAATCAAACTGCTGATCGACGTGGCCGCCGAGATCGCCGCGAGCGAAGACGACAGTTCGAATCTGGAAAATAATCGAAACCTGATTCTGTTGGCGTTCGAAACCTCGGAGACCGGAGAGTTGCTGATAAGCGAGGACGGGGCGAATGAGATCGTGTCGATTCTCTGCGACTCGCTGAGCGGCAGGGACGACGTTTGCTCCGCGAGGTTCGTCGAATTCGTCGCAGAACTGATGACCTCGACGTGGAATCACAAATGTATGATATCGAACGCCGTGCAGATATTGGAGACAATGTTCGAATTGTGCACTCGCGAGCACGACGACTGTCACGCGACCATCGAGACGGCGCGCAAATGCTGGAAGAAAGGATTTGCGAGAAGCGTTCAGCTTTTGTCCGCGGACCAATTTAACGATCTCGTTCAGAGATGCGCGATCATTATCTGGAGCAAAGTGTACAACGGAGGGCACGCGAAGGACACGTTGGTGGATCTGGCGACGGATATCTTCGAGATCGCGATCGACGTTAATCGCGACGACACTGCGAAATTATCGTCGCGTTGCACCGAGGAGACCGTCTTGCTGTTTCTAACGTCGTCTGACATAAAATTGTGGATCGCGGAAGCGACCGCTGTCGCGATATACGGCGAGATAGTGACGGGCAACTTGTATGTGTCAAATCTCAAGAGAAAGATACGAATCTTCGGCGATGACACGCTTATTGATATTGCGAATGACAACGCGATTTTGGACAATATGACAAATTGTGTGTGTTGGGCTTTGTTTACGACAGATCTGTTGAACAATTTGTACGAGAGACTGAGAAGCTCCGGCGCTGAAGAAAATCCCGAGCCAGAAGAAGACTACGACTTGAACGTACCGGGTATCGCGGAATTACTGATAAATGTCATATACGCGGCTAGTGTAAAAGAGATATACAGCAAACACTACAAGTCCACAAAGAGTTACAACGACGTGAACAAGCTCTTCGAGTCGTTCAACATCAGTCTCGTCACCTTGCGCAAATATTACGCGAAGAACATTAGCGACGACGTTAGCTCTCACCTGCAAACGAATCGGTCGAGTTACGGATACATGCTGCCGTACATGATTCACACGTACTTCACCAAATTCGAGTTGTCAGGCGTGAATGAGGTCGCGCGGTATTACGAAAATTGCACGAGCGGCGCGGAAGAACACGAGGAAGCGTGTCTGCAGGCATTTCAGATCTTGGGCGATTGCTGGAACGTGGAAACATCATCATCGAACGACATCACTCACGCGTCAATCGTCGCAAGAACCGCGATGTGTCGAAAAAACGTTTCCTCCGACACAGTCGCGAAACATTGCGACCTGACGATGATCATGTCGCGTCACAAGGACGATCCCGCGCTGTTGCTTCAGGATCGCGATGTTTTCGACGTTCCGTGGAGTCAATTGCTTCTGCCGCTCGAAGTCGTGAGGTTGCTCGCAACGCTCGTGCAAAAAGCGCCGTCGGTACTGGAATCTGAGCACTGGGACTTCATCTTGTTATCTCTCCCAGCTTGGCAACAGTCGATTAATAAGTCCATTCACAATTACACGGATATCAGAGTAACGTCGTTGATGACGGCGGTGGGACAGTTGTACTGTTCGATTCAGACTTTGATGAACAAGCACACGCAGAAGCCGATGCCCGAGTTGCCTCCCACGCTGCTGGACGAATGGAAGAACGTGTTCGCCGGCGACGTGCAGAACGCTATTGCTCAAACGTGGATGTACTGCGCGAATCTGCACGATCAGGACAACACGGACGTAAGGTCCACCGTGCTGCTGGATCACTTGGGAAAAACGATCAGCGTGCTCGATGAAAATGTGTTGTTCAAAAACGACAAGAAATATGTCAACTCTGTGGATTTTGACAGCATGTTGCAATTGTCCCTGAAACTGCTGCAGTCTCCCGCGTCCAGCGTTCAGTTAGGCGCCTATCACGCGTTGAAGTGTATGGCATCCGAACTCGGGCAACGCGACACGAAGATCGTCGAGTCGGACACTCTCCGCTTTGAACGGAGCAGTCTCAACTTCAAGAAACTCGAAGACGTTCTACTGAGCACGCAGAATATTGTAAACACGATGCTTATGGACTTCAAGTGAGTTAATCATAATTTTTTTTCTTTATTTTTGCATCGCGTATATCGTATTTCCTTTCAGATTATGCGACACGATCAGCTGCACGATCGAACCGTTTACGGATTCTTACACGTACGCATTGGGATACTTGTTGACGTGGGCGATTGTGCTGGATATGTGCAAGTGCGCTCACGACGACTTACGGTATCATTACGCCGAAATGATGAAGTAAGTGTGCAACTACAATTTTATGCAACTTGCGTAGTTTCACTAATCCCTTATATCCTTGACATGTTACACATCATAAATTTCAGAAATCACCTTTTTCCTTCTCTGTTGAAAAATATCTTCAAATTAATGCCGATGGAAGTACTGCAAGGTATTAAAAACAAGACTGCTGGAAAGCTGCTGGAGATGTTTACTACCGAGCCATCACTTAACTTCGGAGGTATCCATTTATTGTGTCACTTGTTATTAACCTTGCAAAACGCATTGATTGATGTGTATACCTTTTTTCAATGAAATTACAGAGAGTTGGACAGAATCGAGATTGGATCACATTGTGTGCTGGGTGTACACGAACTGTTTGCGGTGTCTGCCAGTGTTGGTTAGGCAATGGCTGAACACAGCTGACAGCAAAGTCAGCGCGACGGTGGACAAATTAACGAGTTATTACATCAGTCCCATGCTCTGTCAGGAGAGACTTTGCGACAAGAGACTGCAAAGATGTGAAAACCTGAAGGTATCGGGTGTTGTTTTTTCATAAATCAGTTTTTATCTTCAAATTTGTGACAAAACCTGCTTTGTTCCTGTACAGGTAAAGGTGTATCAATCAACGAGGCAAATAGTAGGCATGTACGAAATGGAGGACGCAAAACTGGAATTAGTCATTGTGTTGCCGTCAAATTATCCTTTGGGCGCGGTAGAGGTGGTACAGAACAACGCGTGCGGCTCAAACTTCACAAATTCCTTTTCGCAACTGGCCATATTTCTCACGCATCAGGTAAGCGTATTGCTAGGTGTTTACATATATATAATAACCAATGACAAAAGATACACATACGTCTATATTGTACTGTTTCTTGTAGAATGGAGATATATGGGAAGGTCTCCTGATGTGGAAGCGCATTTTAGACAAGAAATTTGCGAGCGTCGATGAGTGTTGCATATGTTTCAGTATTTTTCACCATAATACGCATCAAATACCAAAATTATCTTGTCACACCTGTCCCAAAAAGTTTCACACTTCTTGTTTGGTAAGTATACCTACATTGTCGCCACTTATATATTCTTGTTTTTCTTTTTTTACAATATGTTATACTTTTCCTTTCAGTATCAATGGTTCAACACAAGTCAAAAATCCACCTGCCCAAATTGCAGAAATGTGTTTTAATCGCAAAAACTGTTTGTTTTCTTAAAATATGTAATTTTTTTCCTTTCAGTACAAATGACAAGTCAAAAAATCTACCTGTTCGATTTACAGAAATGTGTTTTAATTGCCAAACTTGTGTACATAGACAGAAAGAAAGTGTGTATATATTAATAATAAGTGTGCGTATACATTAATATACACACACTTATTATTAATGTATACGCACACTTTTATAAGTGTGTGTATATATTAATAATATATGTTGAAATAAAAGACGGACAAATTACAATACATACATCGTTAATTATTAATAACATTTAGGTGGATAACAACACAAGTAATATTGCTAGCAGAAAACAAATCTCAGAATTTTCCCGTAACTTATTATTGATTTCTGAAACATTTACAGATCTATCACATGTAATCACAATGTAAGTATCTCTTTATGCCTTGTTACTGCAAAAGATTAGCTTCCTAAATTATTTTACGAAAAATATCATGGAAAATATCGTGCTGAAATAACAAGTTAATAAGAAATTCATTTGATTCGCAACAATTGTCTACATTTGACGAAAAATTTGCTCTTTATAACATTTGCGACTTATTTTTCTACATTTCTTGAGTATTTGTTCATTTATTTATTTTTTTCCCGTTCCATCACACCTTCAAACCACTCATCTCTTTGTTTTTTCAAAGTGTCTCCTTTTTCAGCTTGCCGCTTTCCGATTATTACGGATAATAAGCAGCCAATAATAGTAAAAATGATCATGTAATTGCAGCCCTTAATTCGTGCTTTAGACCTCGCAGAAAGTATACACTCCGCTCTGTGAGAAAAGACGTCGAATGAGATTAAAAAAAAATCACGAGATTATTTAAATACAAAAATGATAAAAAAACAAATACATACGTCACTTCTGCGGGAATGTCTGCTACGCTTGGGTATCGTTTCACCCAAACCAGTAATTTCTTATCGAAATCGGTTACGCGATGCATACGTGCTTCCGAACCTATGAACGATAAAAAACAAAATAGAAACAAAGATAAACATTTGCGCTTGTAAATACTGTGAAACAGTTTTTTGTTTTACCTAAGATGTTTTTTGTTTCCTGTGCGCCTTCGCAACTCTTTTCTGCGGCAGTTTTTTCTACTTTACTGGCTTCTCGCATAGTGCCGCCGACACGAGTGAACCATCGTACTGTGTGCAAATTGGCACTCTTGATAAACTGTCTCGATAACATTCTGAAAAAAAACAACAATTACATATCTAAACGTTATTACATAAACGAGAGAGAAAGAAACTGTTTAATTCCACATTCTCCATCTATTAAAACAATTGTAAAAATATTTTAACTCTCGTCATGATTTTTTGAACAGAGCGCACATATATATACATTTACCGCGCATGCTTGAAACAACGAGCTTGCTACAAGAGGGCAATTTTTTTGTTTTTAATTCACGGATAGTTCAATCGCGAATACGCAAATTCCGCGTCAAAATGGCTGCGATCGATTAATTATCAAAAAATCCCATCGATAATTCTTGATAAAAATTCTACGTATTTTTATTTTATATTGATCGCCAATTGCAATCTATTATTACCGACATGGGCGATCGCACTAGATATAGTGTAAGTATATATATATGTACGTGTGTACACACGGTGATTTACGTCAATTTACATTGTTCGCAATATCGTGCCAAAATATCAACTTGATTGAATCTACCCTCTGATACGACCTATTTCCTAACCTTAACTCTTCTTTTTTTTGACAATAAATAACTCTTTGAGAATAGACCGTTTTTTAAGCTCGAATTTTGCATAAAAATACATTGGAGCTTAGCATCAGTTTATTATTTTCGGTGTTATTATTTTATACAAGCTGAAGAGAGTGACAACTGTCCAAGATTTATCTTGGATTTTCTTTTTTTTTTTTCAGTACCTTTACATATTTGTTAGTAAAACAAAGATGTTTTTTTTTAAGACGCAGAAAACAACGTAATGCGTTTGATTAAAAATATACCATGCAATCTTAATGATAGTGCGATGATTGCGCTTCATTCTGTCTCCCATACTCTACAATCTACATCACATTTATTCATCACTTGCTTTCCCAAAACACACTTTTCAAGAAACATCTTGTTCATTCACATTGCTTCGTTGATTTACATACTTTGTTTAATTATCGTACTTGATGTTTTACTTTTGTGAAACGTAGAAGCAATATTCGGATGCTACGATTGACACACACTGACACAACACTCCGTGCTCGTCAGCTGGTGCGTCTACCTCCCACTTATATGTGCACATCACGATCGCTTTCCGATGCGTACGTATGCGTAATGGAGCATGCCCCTCACGTGTCTAGAACTCCAAATAAGAGATGGCAGTCACTAGTGTAGAATGTGGCGATTTTTTAGAATTTCAGGTATTTCTAAAAACGGGACTTATGTAACATTCACACATTATCACATTGCGTTAAACGGGCGTGAGAAATTTACATACGTTTGACGTTATTCAAGTCATCTTAACAAGTAACGTCTCGTGACCGATACCGGCTAGTAGATAAGAGGATTGTCTCACAGTGTTTCATTTGCAGTAGAAAACATTTGTCGTTCCGCAAACAAGTTAAGATTCTAGCTGTTGTGTTAAAGTTCACTGTCGATTGTTAAAATTTCATGGAAACATTTATACACGTGTGCATCTTTCTCTTGACTTTGTCAAGAGGTTAGAACGATCTAACCTAACACACTGTGTGAGACCGAGTCGTGTATGTACAGCGATATACATGTAGCATGTGTTTCAGGATACGTTGAAGAGAATGCGGTTGATAGATGACAAAATAATTTACATGCTGAACACCACGATTCCCACCGAGTCCTTCAAAGCCCAGTTGGACCCCGCTGCACAATGCAAAAACTTGTTTCAGCAAATAGAATCCGAGCACACTCAAAGGGAGCAAGCAATAAACAAGTGTCTGAACATTACCAAGGAGAAAGTGATGCAATTGAAGAGTCTCAGAGACCAGGGTGACGAAAGTCCGGCGTTAATAAAATCTCTGAGAAAAGAACAGACTACTCTGAGACTGTTGCAAGCTGAGCTCAATGTAGAGGAAGTAGTGAAGAAACGTACAGTACAAATCTATTACGAGAAATGCCGCGGTTTCTACAAGCCGCCACACGTATAGATACACACGCATATACATAATTTTTTACTACTCCATAAAGCTGAGGAGATTATATCGGTTTATCTGGTTGCTGCAATAGAGAATTGTTACAATATAGTTTGTGTACATGAATTTTGTGCAAAGAGGACGACGTTGATTCGTTCAAATCATTGTTATTTTGTAATGAAAATATACATACATACCAATTCTCTCTACACACAAGTATTTATTGCACTTTTGCACACCACCTAGCATTTTTTCGCGATTACCCACACACAGTAAGCAACTATATATGTTTTCATTTAAAGAAAGATTGTATATACAAATTTTAAATACCTAATTGTATATTTATTGACCGGAATGTTCTTTCAAGTTAACTAATCTCATCATGTGCGGGAATAACGGATGGAATGACAAAAGATTTTGCTGTCGCACCGTTAACTGGTAACGTTCCAGCGGTCCGCTGCAGAGCGTTAATCTGTCCCTTTCGCTCGGGTGATTGTCCATCCATTGAGACAAGCGTTTTACGGACCACCCGGCGCTCTGTGATGCAACAAAATTAATGAAATTACTTTGCGTGTGTCGGTGATAAAAAAAAAAGATCTACAGTGAGATCGTGAGATTTATTCACCTGATGCGGTGACGCTAGTTCTGGTGGTGCACCGGAAAATAAATGCAAGAGAACGAGCGACGGTGGCACGCTGCTTTCTCCTTTTCCTTCTAAAATCTTGTCGACCATCTCCTCGAATTTGAGGGGAAGCAGAGTTTTAAGCGCGCGCAAGGTTCTATATTGCTGTTGCTCGAGGCCGCCGCGACACAGTGGTGTTACAGCTACCTCCATCTAAAATACAGTCTTGTTACACGCGGGTGTGCGTTCGTTCTTCGCGCAAAGAAGCGGCACGTACCTGTGCGAAATCTACCAAAAGTTTTGCTCTTCCAAAATCAGTCAGGGGTCGCAATAAGCAAGCGTGACGCACGAACAGCTCTATACATCGTGACGCGACAGCTTTGCAACTTGAATTGAACATTTAACGCTTAACGATTCGTTCATAGATGTGAAACGAGTGAGTAGGTAAGAAAAAAAAAGAATTTACCTTTCGGCAACAACCACCTGATTCTTGTACGGTAACAAAAACGTGTTTACAGATCGTAAGATGAAACCTTGCAGTTCGCGCATGTAAAGAGAGCAACCGATTTCTTTTCCCAACGGGCTACTCGCGCTGTAAAAACAAGTTTTATCGGAGATATAAGATTAGAAGGTGTGAAGTTGCTATGCGACTAAATAGATGCAATAAGAGAAAGTAGATTAGGGAAGGTAAAAACGTGGGTCACACGAAGGGCGTGAGCCAATGTGATTCCCCCACGTAAAAAAAAAGGCAAAAAAGGAAAAACTTACTCTCTAAATTCAGCATCATCGTGCATGGTCAAGATAATACTCTCGATTGCGTTATTGATAGAAGTCAACAACGGTATAAGCAGATTCCTTGTTAACGCGTCTGTCTCTTTGAGCGCTGTGGTGATTACAGCGCTACCCTCGGACGGCAATCCTCCCGCCAGGTTGGCTATCACGCGGTTCGTCTGGCTGGTAAGGTAATACAGTAGATTAGCGAGCGTGATGTTCCTCTGCTGACCGGCGGTAGGAGTGTCAATCACTTGACTGGCCTCGGCACCCGTCACCATACTTTGCTCGCACTTCAGACAGAATAATCTGATCGCCTTTCCCACGTTACGCGACACCACAGTCGAGAGACCATCGTCCACCAACGATACGCTCAGTTCGCTAGATGCAAAACGTATTTTTTTACGTTATATTTTCTTGGTTTTAAATAGTTTTCTTCTTTCTTTGGTTTTTCTGATACACAGAATATAACAAAAATAAATTACTCACTTCGTAATTGTACGAATGAGACTGTCGATCTCGTCGTGCGTCGGCAAACCTTCTCCGGAAAACATATTGTGCACTGGATCCAGAAGCCGAGATACCGAACGCGATAAATATGCGTTTTCGAACGGCAATAAAACGTTACGTCTGCATTGAAGATACACTGTGTTAGTGGTGCTACGTATGTCGATCGCAATATCGATCGTGTACTTACTCGATGCCGTAAATTCCGATACTGTGAGACCTCTCTTTCAAACGTTTACTCAAGTCCAAAAATATTCTCAGAAATTTCGGATATTCCCCTTCCAAAGCCTGTTTCACAAATGACGAGCCTGCAGGATACATTGAAGTTTCACTTGGTTATTCAATCTGCAAAATGTATAACTTGTATAATAATTTACCTTGAGCACGTTCGACCAAAACTTTAGCGAGAAGAGCGTTAACTTTGTCCCAAAATTTTTCAGACAAATCGTCAAATCCCTTGGCATGATGTTCCAACAGCACTCTTTGCAGTAATTCAACCTAAGTACAAAGATATTTTATAAATCTCTGCTGAATTTTAGAGCACATTAGAAATCAGATATAAAATCCAAGAAATATCATGTAGTTACTTGCAAACATTGCGTATATAAAGTATCTTGGAAGAGACGTTCGAGATTTTCCCAGATTCTCGTGCGTAAATTTCCCGACGATCCGGGTGACGGAATCGCAGCTCTGCCGGGCGCTCCGCGCCTTCCAAACTCCTGGTTTGTCGCCAGAGATACGTCTAACGATTCCGTAGAAATCCTCTCTATGTCAGCTAGGGTGGATTCTATGCTTGTGTCTACAGCCCCTTGTATTATTCCTAAGTTTTGAAAGACTTGTACAGCTGTGCTAACCTGTATTTATATACAAAACAATTAATAGTAACATTCACTATAGTTTTTATATAATATCAAACTGTAATAATGTTTAGTATCAAAATGTATTTTAATTTTAATGATTTAATACCTTTGTTCTATCCATTGCTTGTAATCCTTGTGTTAATGTGTGAGTGGCTATTCTTTGCACTGTAGCTCTTTGAGCTTTTATAGCTTGTTGATCATCTGCCACTATATCCAAACCATTAAGATCTGTGTCTGCCATTAACTGTTCTGTACACATATAAACACATTTACATACTTTCTTGTGTACAATATAAGAGAAAAAGAGATAAATGCACTTACCAAGCTCATGCAAACTATTGGCAGCTTTAACAATATCAGGTCCTTGAGTAATGCTATTCATCTGAGAATTCAAGCGTTTAGATAGATGTTGCATTCTAGCAACCCTTCTCAGAAGATCAGAAGTTTCATGAAGCCTTGCTAAAACAATTGTCTGCATCTCAATTCTATTAAATGGCTCAATAATTTTTCCACGTAATCGCTCAACAGCTGATAAAAGACTCTAAAAACAAACACATATTCCATAGCATTTCATGTATACTATGAAATGAGTACTGAATATCATATTAATATTTGCAATAGTTACCTGTATGTGAGACTGCATTATAAAAAGCACTCCTTCCAATTTCTCAACCCACACTGCCTGAGACAGCAGATTCTCATGGTTTGCAAGTACTTGTTTTTGCAGTTCGGCATTTAACACCTCAATAGCTTAAACACAAATACATATATTTAGCACTTTAGTGTTTGGTTCATTAATTATGAAATTTGATTTTTACCTTGTCCTAGCTTGTTCAATTGTTGCGCCACTGACAGTAACGGACTGACACCGGTCTTTTTAGAATCGGCGTCCAACAGTTGTTTAAAGAATTCTAAAAGCAATACACATATACTTGGTTATCTGTCTTAGCTCTTATTCAACAGATTGTTTTACTCACCATCATTTTCTATATCCTCCCAGCAAGAAATTTCACTCATATTTGGAGATTATTTTTTACAGTGAAATTTCGCGGAAATATTATTTAGTTTAGCCCTACACCTCACCAATTCGAATGTAATTACACTGTTTTCTCAAAACAAAACAAAAGAATTATGCAGGTTAAGAGATCTGTCATACAGTTTGCGAATGCTGTGAACATGCGCCTTTAGAATTGCACGATTATAAACAACCAATCACGATAGATTGTGAAATCAATTCGAGATCTCGAACAAAGAAGGAATCGACTGGGATTGGTTATGATTTTTGGAGAACTTTTTTTTATATTCACTCTTATATAAAGATACATGTAGTAAAGATGTAAAAATTAAATTTCTCATTACATCTCTCATTTTAGCGAGATGTAACTTTTTTACATAAGTGTTTTTTTTTATACAATTAATGTTTTTATACAACTAATTAATACTTTCAACTATTTGAAAATTTTGCACTTAATTGAAATTTCATCATTTCAAATATAAAATATTACAAACTTTATAATACTGTTTATCTCTCTGATTGATTAAATATATACAATCTGTCAAGAAATATCCTTCTACCACTTTCTCCCGAGCCAGTCTTCATAATTTTTTTTCCTATTCTTACGACTTTTCTTTCTACGTCATCTGATATTCTTAGACGGAAATTTCGATCGGACGAGATCCCAAGATATCAGCGAGGTGTTCGATTTCGTGCATAAATCCAAGATGACTTGAGCATTCTTTGCATTATTCATTGCTCCTAAGCAGGTTCCTGTTGCCATATTATAGATTGGTGTGCCGTTCTACAAAAAAACAAAGTGCATCAACAACAAAATAATAATCTAGAAACAAAGAGTAAGAAAAAAGTCCTACAACACGCTTGTGACGCCATTCTTGATTACCGCCCATCTCATGACACTTGCCAAGCTTCGGTATTTTTTCGGCGCCTTCCATGCACAGCATTTGTCCAAGTAATAATTCGCTTTTATCGGTTTCGTACCACATCTACAAAAACACAAAAAAACATGACAGAAGTTTCTTCTTCTTCTTCTCACGAACAATGTACTTTCGATGATGCAACATTTACTTGTGATTTAATTCTCAAACATGGCATCAGAATAAGTTTCGAGCCTTTGGTCTTGATGTCCTTTTCGCTCTGGACACAGAGCGCGGAATTCGAGAGTCTGATTTGAAACTGATCGGTGTAGTTTCTCTTCCTCGAGTGCCAGGGTTGCATCGGTCTTTGCTCGAGCTTCGACCACTTGTCTTTCAATCGCCTTTCCGTGTCATCCGGCAAAGCCAATTCGGGATAAACTGCTGTTAAATACCAATGAAAGGACTTGCACTTTAACTTCTGACGCAGAGCCAGTCGTTCCGAAATATCGCCGTAATTTATCGTCTTCGCGCTCTTCAGGAAATAATCTTTGTACTCGTCCATCCACACGTGCGCGACTCGCAACGAATTCTTGAGCATGGTGTCGTCCGGATCATCCGCGCCGTATGGTCGCCGTCTTCTGAACACGTGGCCCACTCGCGAGCAAGGAATCAGCTCGATACTTCCGCCACACATCCATATCTAAAAACAAACAGAAGCACCGTACGTTGTAACACACAGAGAAATTTTAGGGAAAAGAACAAATTGTTGAAAAATCTCACTCGAAATGATATTTCCAGATTTTCTCCGCCCCAAACGTCCATACCAGTGTCGTACTCTCCTAGTGTTCTAAAATATTCTGCGTCAATAGCGAACAATCCCCCGGCCATTGTTGGCGATCTGTTATTTGTGAAAAAAAGTTAAGAAAAACATTTCATTCATAAAAAAAATCAGACAAACAATCAAACGTGACAATATTATCTTACTTTATGGGTTTTACAAAATCGTCTTCGTGTTTTAACGTCCCAATTGGCAGATTGTCCCATTTGAAATGGAGACCCCAGTTAAAGCCGCCTCTCACCAACGGGCTGCCGGTATACTGAAACGTGTCCGCGTTTATAATGTCGATCACTGGCATGGGCACAACAGTTTTTGAATGAGCGATCCTCGAAAGAAGCGGCTCCAGCCACATCTCGTTCACTTCTATATGACTGTCAAGAAAGACCAGAACACTGCCGGTCGCTTTCCTCGCGCCGTACACCCTCGCTCTGATCAAACCCTCCCTCCTCTCGGTCTTGAACAATCGAACTCTGGCGTCAAAAGTTTTCTTGATATATTCTCTTATCTTCTCGTGCAACGTGTCGCTGTCGCTGTAATCGTTCACCAAGATAATCTCGTGCAAAAGCCTAGCCGGCGTCTTGTCGATTATGGAATGCAAGGATCGCAGCAACGTCATGTAATGCTCGTTGTAAAAGCAAATGACTATACTGGCGTTCGGCAGATTGGCGGGATACTTTTGTCCTCGGCACAGTTTGTGCCTTGTGTCGGGTATGTTTCTTCGCACGCCAAGATTGTCAGATATCAGGACGTTGAAGGCGTAATCCTTGTATCCGCTGTCCTTTTTCTGTTGATCTTCCAAGTTTCTTACCATTCCCAATTCGTCCAAATCTAAAATGTTGCTCAGTTAACGTTTCTGATTGCGCGGCGCCATTTAACGTTTGGTCTGCGATATCACGGCTATTACCTTGATCAAGAGTAACAGCAGGTTTCACCGGGACCGGTTGCAAGTGCTGCAGATTGTTCTTGCGATCTCGGTCATCGTTCAAGTTGTAGATGTTCTTGGCGATCAGGGCTTGTTTCTCGTTGCGCGGAATGACAACGTTGTCGCGCAGCATCATGTCTCGGTAATTGTTTTCTCCTCGCACGGAAGCACCGGGCGCCAACATCGTGGTGGGATCGGCGGTGATGATGTTCGACGACAGTTTCGAGTAAAGATACAAACTGAACGCCCATGTTAGAGAAGCTATCACTATTCCCGACAGGAACGATACGTATCTCGTTGATATCATCTGTTTGCGAGAGAACAAAGACGATTTATATTTATTATTAAGAAATGTCAAAATTTTCTTTACTATTAAATAGTCAATAATTTCTAAATACATTCCGTTTTCTATTTTTTCTTTCAGACTCATTATGCACGATCTTTGTTTTGTACTTACCGTGAGAATTAAAATTTAACTTTCTGCACACGTGCAGAGAACTTTTCACTGTTCAAATAATTTCCGTAGAATGCATATCGAGGCAAGTGCCGATCTCGGGGTGCGAGCGATTGTCAAATGACAACCGGCTACGAGCAGCAGCTACAATCGAACGCCGCTATTATTGACAAGTCACTAAGCGTGTGTACGTACAGGTTATCTCGCATATGCCTTCACCTTGTTAGACAAAAGATCCATTAGATATTTCGCGTGACTTGCGTTATTTTTCTACTCGTAGAAAAGAAATGTCCGAATTCTATTTGTAATTATCTTTCTATTTGGAATTCGCAGATTTTACGGTCGTAACGCACTAACATCCTGAAGTTGCGTGCGAGACTACTCGCAGACTATCGATTGCTATCGATGTGCTGCTATCGATAATTGCAGATTTCTTAACTCGCACAGATTTGCAGGACAGAACTTTTTCCCGTCAGATTCCTTCGTTTTGTGCGAGAAAACGGCGTGACGTAATTGTATCTCAAATAAATGAGGTTGAGGACCTAAACAATTCTTCGATATTTGAACAAAAGTGAAATTACAAATATGACTACTTCGAAGGAATTAAATTTAGCTAAAAACAGTCTTGTGACGTCGCTCGGTGACAATGCAAAGGTGTATTTTGAGAAAATGAAATTGTGGTTCCAAATGAAGGTGCGTATGTCAAAATTTTAATTAAATTCTTTTATACTACAAATATAAACAATTTTTATATTACTTGAAACACCGTGTTGTTTCAGACTTCGAAGGAAGAATTTGACTCCGAGGCGCGCAGTCTTATGACAGACGATCAGGTTCGTTTGCACAACGAATTTCTGCTGTGCATCTTTAATAAAGTTCGCGGACTAGCCGTCGCTACACCAATTCCTAAAATAGATAGAGATAGAGACAGAAGTTCAAAAGAGAAGAAACTTACGGGACTGAAACGCAAATACAAGACTGACAAATCAAACTTTGAGGTGCGAGCGTGTGCATTGTGATACTGCAATAGCAGAATGTAAATATTTATTTATGTTCTTTTGTTTCGTAACAGCCGGCAGATATGTACGTGGAGGTGTTGGATCAAACCACAGCAGTTGCCAGAGAAGAGCCTACCGGTGCCAATCGCTCCAGCGCCCAAGAGCTCTTGTTACCAGATCGGCCTTTTGTTCTAGCTCGACTGATGCTTGCAGCATGGGAACACGGCTTGGACGATGCTGAAGAAAGCACCGCGCACATTGTCATAGTTGCCACGCAAATGTTTTTAAAAAACATACTTACTGCTGTTTTTACACGGAGAAAAGGATACGCCATTCGCGACAATTCCTTTATTTATAATATAGGCGAACCAGTACCCAGTTCATGGAAGAGACATTCTATGTATATAAATTCATTCAATTATGGGTAAGCTAATGTTACGTTGTTTTATAATTGTGGTAGTTGTATATAAAAACACTAATTTGTAGTATCTTGAAATGTTAACAGACCAACAGAAAGCATAAAATATGATGACCAACGATGTCAAATCCCAGTGGCAAAACCAACTGTTGAGGAAGCTGAACAAGCCACTGCTTTTTCATATGCTTGTTCCACACAAATACTGCGTCCTCTGTTGAAGCCAGTGAATATAGCAGACTTGCAATACACGTTAAAGGTAGCACAATTGAACAATTTACTTCTCGTAAGGTAGCAATTGAACATGTTACTTCTCGTAACATACATGTTTTTTAATCGCTTGATCTCTTACAGATTTATAAAAATCTCGTAAGTAATCACACCTTGTATGCTACCAATATGGAACGATTGTACACATACGCTACTCATCCAACGTGGGAGGATTTAGAAGCAAGAAAGTTACTGTGCCAATCTTCAACGTAAAAGTCAGTAGTTTTTTACTTAAAAGTATTTTAATTAAACAGAACAAAGAATTATTTTTCCAAAGTTGGATAAAAATTAATGGCTCCAAAGAAATAAACGTATATTGTATAAATGTATTGTTTAAATATACATGTATAAATAATAAATTGTTTGCGTATAAAAAATAAGAAAACAATTGTTTTTATACATTTCTACAATTAAAACCTTTTTCGTAGTGACGACAAATTGCTTTTTATCTGTGATGCGCTTTCTCTGTGCAGTTATGCTTGCACATCTAAAACAATCCGCTGCGAATTGCGAGATCGATTTAGTAACATAATGCTCTCATTTCGCTATCTAAGTTGTTTCAAGTATTTTGAAGCTCTTTTATTGCTCGCAACCAGAGTTTAAATAAACAATCACAGCTCTTGGAAGAATCTTCAGTCTGATTTACATAATCTATTATTGTATTTATAGCAAGAACAGCATCTCTCGCCGTAACTTCATGTTTATTTAGATAATCATTGTGTTTCGTTTCATTTTCCATTTCATTTTCTGTGTTTTCTATTTCCACAGTTTCTTTATCGTTTTCTAGAGAAGATGCTTCTTGAATATTCAATACTGCCCTTTCAAGTTCGTCATTATCATTATGCAACCACGCAATAATCTCTTTAGATGGAATTTTGTTATTATCAAACGTTAATGTATTTTTAATTTGCGAATCTTCGACACATTGTGGCTCTGAATGTGCATATTCTGAGACAATATTCTTCCATGCTTTTCTAATAAAATTATCTGTTATCGAATCCCAAGCTTTACTTATTAAATAGCAACAACAAAGCAAATCGAATGATTTTAAAACTCTTTGTACACCTTCGAAAGTATTTTCTGTAAACACTATTCGAAGAAAGTCGCTTTTATAAATTTGCTTACATTTTGCAATTATTCCCTGATTTACTGGCTGTATAAGAGATTTTGTATTAGGAGGTAGAAATATTACTTTGCATCGTTGACTAATTGTATTGAATTGTTCTACTGATAACTGACAAGGAGCGTTTTCAAGCAAAAGAAGGCATTGCTGATCATTTGAATCGTGGTGTTGCTCTATTTCTGCCAGAAAAATATCTTTATACCATTTTAACATTAATTCACTGTCCATTGTGGCATTTTGTTGTTCCTCATAGAAAACAGGTAAAAACTGTATATTGTTAAAGCAATGTGATTGATTGTTTTTTCCAATAACTAAAATTGGAAGCTTGTGACTTCCTGTAGCATTTGTACACATCATCAAAGTAACTATGTCTTTGTAGAGTATTTTTTCAAAAGACTGACTTTTGTCATTGGTAATTGGTAATTTACTTGGTAACATTTTCCAACAGAGGTCAGTTTTATCAGCATTATAAATTTTGTCCAAAGGTGTTTTAGTTTCATTGATGTAGTTTCCAAAATCTTGACAAAATTGATCACTTGCTTTTTTATCAGCAGGGTGAGTAGTCAAACATTTAATGTTGTGTCTTTTTTTGAATTTATTCACAAAACCTGGAGAACCTTTAAAAGTGCTGGAACCATTTAATTCGGTGTTCAATTCCACTGCTTTCTTTTGCAACATTGGTCCTGTTACTATATCACCCATATTTGTTTTTTCAACAAACCACTCATATAGAGATTTTTCAAGACGATTATCCTCAACTGTAAACCTTTTCTTGGTTGTATTTCCTTGGCTCTCTAGAAGTATAGAATGTTGTCGTAGTATGTGTTCCTTGGCTTTCTTTATTAGTGATATTGCCGCTTGAGTTATTTTGTATTCCTTTGCTAAATTGGCAGCTTTTTCTCCATTATCTAACCGATTTAATATTGTGACACGTTCTGCAATACTTAAGTGTATTCGTTTGTCTTTCTAAAAACAATATAAGATGTATGTAAACCTGATCAGTTAGTGATTAAAAATAAATTTACATTATATCAGTACATATAAAACAATTTTACAATAATGTAGTGTACATATATATATATGTCATGTATATTTGTGTTGTTAATAACCTTATTTGATGCCATCGTTTGCTACTTTTTTGAAGTTTATATAAAACAACCTCTTAATCTCATAAGAGGATACTGAAATCACTTGATATACAAAAATATCTCGACTACGCGAATGACAAGAAATTTGTCAAATGTTTTGAAAGTTGAATTTTTATAGAAACACGCATATAGGCCATGTGATGTATGTCATATCCACTAGAGGCGCTTGTTTCAGCGACCTTGTCGATAAGACTGGAGACTGCCATTCTATGACACTTCTAACACAAGTTAGACACTCAACTTGAATTTGACTCTGATCGATTCTAGAGAGTATCGAGTATCGTTTGTTGACAGGTCCGAGCAAATTGTGCTTCGAGAACGAACGTGTGCGATTACAATTGTCTAAATAACATATAGTGTTGTAGCAGTGACTGACCGCGTTGACATTATTATCGAATTTGTTGGTAAGTCATGTAATGATCACATGTACGGTACACATTCTTTGTTGTATTAGTATCTAATCGTCCATTGTTATCAGTCTAAGCCATGAACACACAACATCGTGTCTATTATTGTTAATTGGGGCAATTAATAATGATCGCATTGTGCATTTGGCATGTGCGGTAAATGTTTAAATGTTAAAATTATAAAAGGATATATTAAATTTTTTTACACATGTACGAAGAAAAATTAAGAAAAGTTGCAATTATCTTACATATTTATAAATTAATATAATTGTTACTGTAAAATACATGTGTAAGATACACGTTACAATACGCGTGTAGAAGAAAGTAAAGATAAGTTTAAAAGAAATATAAAAACAAGTCAGCACAATTCCTCTTAAGATGAATCATTTGAGATTTCACAATACAATCTTTATGCATGCCAGATGAATCACCCGTGATATTTTTTTACATATCATTTTTCCAGTAAGAAAACAGATATATATATATAGCAAAAAGAAAGTGATACTAGACTAGATTGAAAAAGATATCTAATAATACGATTTAAACAGTTTTAAAATTAGCGAAATGCAAACAGTTTATTTAAAATATATAAACAACTATTTATATTAAACAATATGTTTTTATTGTTTTCACAATAAGCAAACATGATATTCTTTTAGATTAGATTAGATTACATGAAGTGTTTGATTATATAACTAAATTTTTTTATTATGCAAACTTATAAACTTTATGAATCACTGTAACATTTTTGTATATTATAGGATAGTACTTATAAAGAAAGACTTCACCATGTCTCTTTATCCTACACTGGAAGATTTAAAAGTGGACCAACTAATGAAGGTAAATTAGATAAAAAAGTATCTCTTTTTTGTTTCAAATAGTAGATTTTGTATTAAATAATAATATTACAGGCTCAAATACAAGCAGAGTCACATTATGCTGTTCCACCATTATCTGCTGAACCTGCAATTCCCTCGGCGCCTGCTTATGACTGTCCTTCCGCACCCAGTGCCCCGTTGTATCCCTCTCTGAGTGACTATATGGGACTCGAGCTAAATGAAGAGACAATTGCACAAAATATGCCCGAATATGCTGTTGCCACACGTCAAAATGCAAACAATGTATGTAAACTTACATAAAATAGATTTTGAACTAATTGCTATTATTTCTCAGTTATAAAAAATTTATCAAATGAGTTGTTTGGTTTTTATATTTTTATTTACAAGAAAATAGAATATTGTGATTGGTTTTAGGTGGCGATCGCTTCATCAAATGGAACAGGTGGTTCATTAGCGGGGATGATTGCTCCCTTATCAGGACAGTCACTGGCCTTGCAAAAAGCGCACGTGACAAATGGCGTTAGAGAAGTAAATATTCAGTAGACGGAGTCATCGTATTTTCTTGTTGTATAGTTTTTCTACTTTGTCTGTCAAACGCGTTGAAATTATTTTGTAATTACGCGTATAACGTGCTCGCGTACTTTGAGCAAAGAAATTACAGCTTCCTACATAGTTTTTTCTCTGTAGTTGATACTGTGCAAGGATGCGGATGGAAAGGTGGGCGTTAGAGTGCACGCAATCAACAACGGGATTTTCGTGTGTCTCGTAAGTCGCAATTCTCCGGCGTCGATGGTTGGACTGCGATTCGGCGATCAGATCTTGAGTCTCAATGACGAATGTGTTGCCGGATACTCGATGGATCAAGTGCACAAGCTCTTCCGTAACGCGGATAACAATAATATCAAAGTCGTCGTACGCGACAGGTCAGATCGGTGTCTTATTTATTTTTTATTTATTGAAAAATGTTCCATTCGCTCTAACATCGTCATTATCATTACTCTTCTCGTTAATGCGATGATGTACGTGTTGCAGACCGTTCGAACGCACTGTGACAATGCACAAAGATAGCACGGGCTACATCGGATTTCAGTTTAAGAACGGCAAGATAATCGCCTTAGTGAAGGATTCTTCGGCCGCGCGGAACGGACTTCTGACTGATCATCAACTACTCGAGATTAACGGAAAGGTACGTTGTTTTCTATGTTTAAATTGATGAAATAAATAACGTGATTTTAATGGCGCGCAATTGTATACTTATTAGACGGATGTAATAATATTGTTTAGAACGTAGTTGGCATGAAAGATAAGGATATCACGACCGAGATCGAAAACGGCGGAAATATTATCACGGTGACGATAATTCCATCTTACATCTACGATCACATGGTGAAAAAGTACGTTGCTTTATTGCATGAAAACAATGCGCTACATATTAGGCTGTAAGGATGATAGGGTAACATTTTTATACACACACACGCATACGTTTTCTTCTAGGATGTCCAATAGTTTGCTGAAGAATTTAATGGATCATTCCGCTCTGGATCTTTAAAGGCGAACGAACCAAGACCGGAGGGTTTACACATACGCCATACAATCCATTGCCAAAGGACGAGTGCATTATACTTCTCGTAGGTTTATATACTAGTACATGAGGAAAGAAAGTGTCAAATACTCTACATATGTGTTGCCGTGTTGTCAAGCACATTTACAAGATGCCAATTGTCTTACTGTCGCAAATGTGATACCGTTAAACGTAAAATCATTTATAATGTAATGATATCGTTAAACGTAAAAAAAATCTACGCTTCGTGCAGCTTCGTGTCGATTGATAATATGATATTCGATCGGCTACCAATCTACAGAAAGGTGTGAGGCAAAGATTATTTTTTTATAGAGATCGTGAAAAACATATGCAGAATACTTGTTGAATTTTACAAGCAAAACGTAACATGCAGTTATCCACAATCTTTTACAAATTCTTGTGTATTTACACAACATACACACACGAACACACACACACAAGTATCTTCTCTTGCCGATTATATCCTTTTGACTTTTTGTTGTTATTTATATATTGTTTTAAGAAAATCTTGATACGCATCAAATTAAAAAAAAAATCACCTTTTTTGTAATGGATCTTTTTTTTTTTTTTTTTATTTATAGGAAGTTGTATCGTCGAAGTCGAAGAATTATTGTATGTTAGCAAATATTTATGCAAACTTAATTATTCCTTTTGAATATATCTCTTCTATAAGATAGACATGTCTAATTGTATTGGAAGTTTTATCTTTTTACAGCTCTGTATATCGTATTATTGCAATATGTTAGAAGAAAAATAAAATAGAAAAAACATTTTAATACATAGGAATAAGAAATGTATGCGCGTGATAAGGTAAAAATTCTCTTCCGTAAATATATCTTAATGTCTCTTTTTTTCTTTAAGGTTTTAATAAAAGACAAGCTAATGCGAATGGTATTGTTTTTTTTTCAATATACATTTAAATTGTTTAAAAACTCGTTTATAGAAAAAGTTTTAGTTTTCAAATTATACATGGTTTACAAAATATTATTTCTTCGCTACTTATTTCCTATTTCGTTATAAACTAAAGAGGAGTTTCGAATTTAATAAACAGTGAAGTGCTTCGATTCGTACTTTGGACAAAACAAAAAAAAAAGTTGATTTTTAAATTTAAAATGACACATGGATGTTTTGTGGATATTTAATCAACGTTGCAATAAGATAACTGTTCCAGTAATAAAATCAAACTTGTTTTAAATTTCTCATCTAAAAGATATGACTGTTACACGTAACTTACGAAATGGAATATATTTCTTCATTTTTTATTGTTGCTATATAAAAATTTATTTTGCTACAATTAAAATAAACGTGATTTATTACTTACACAGTTACCTCACTTCGAGCATAATGAATCGGTAGTCTCATTAATTGTACAATTACGTGTGTATAAAAAATTAGCTTTTAATTACAGTTTATTAAGTTCGATATTGTTCATTTTTCGAGCTATCAAGTGAAGCTTCAATCTGTGCCGGACATTTAGTTTATATTATGCAACCGTAATACCAGCAGTTTGAAGGTAATTCCTGAGGTGGTTCGCATTTGGTTCGGGTATCTGGCCCAGCAATCCCGGCAACTGTCCCGGCGATAATTTCCCGAGGCCTTGCGCCAAGTGTAAACGTATATCACCAATATCTGTTAATGCACACATACACAGTTTTACAAAAATGCAACACTGAACTATCAGCTTATGTAAATTCTACTAATTTACAGATATTTTACATGTTTCTTCAAGATAAAAATGTTTATAAGAATAGAGATAACAAGAGATTCCAACGTACTTTGCAAAGGATCTTTCCGAGGATTCCTCGCATAGGCGAGCTGACTATAGCCTACTTGGTATCCAACCTGCTCGTCGTTCTCTGGGAGCTCGTCCGCTGGCAACAAGCTTTCGTCTTGCGGGAGCTCGAAGAATTCTACCAACGTAGCTAACAGACGAGGATAGAACGCGTTGTATGGAGGTTCGAGCATCGCCGGGCAATCGATCAGCAAGTTTGAGATTCCAACAGCCACAACTTTGCGTTCCACCTCACCCGCTATCTTTTGTAGATCGGTAAGAAACACGCGCTCCACCACCATTCCGAACAACCTAATTTCAGAACAGATGTGTTTATTTCTCGCACCTTAAATATGCCGGGAATAAAAAGAGAGAAAAGGTCGCGCTTGAAACTTACTGCGGCTGTATTCGATCGACAGTGGTGACGAAGTTCGACGATCCGTATCTGATAATATAATACGCGAAAAACACTATTAGACCTTTTACAAATTTTGTTGTTCTTGACGTCGACGAGAGTCTTCGGAAACACAGTATTAAAATTTGTTCTATGTACGGTTCCAAAACGTTCCTGCAAAAATCGAAGTCAACGTTACGACAATGAAATACCAGCTGTGATGACATAAAGGAAATATTAAAAAAATGCTGTACGGTGGGAAGTATTCAATGATGCTTTGCAGCAGCAAAAATCCTTCGTGATCGTTCGCTCTTGACGCGATTAATTTCTGGAATATTCCTAATAACGCGCTCGTCTTATCTTGCGCTATAATCTGATGCGAACCGTGACTGATATACGCTCGCAACAATCGATTTAAAGGATGAATGTTGGCGTGACGTTCGAACAGCACGGGCGACAACAGACACGGGAACAAAGCCATGTACGATTCCGGTACATTTTGGTTGGTCCGCAGCTCCAAAAGCAATGCCAAAATTTGGAACACATAAGGAATAAACTCTAGAAACAAAAATGAACATACATGTGCAAAGATTTTATGCGCGCGATTTGTAAAGCAAATAGTTTACCTGGTATGTCTTGTTGCAAAATTTCTTGGAAGATGGGAAACAGCGCCTGCTCGAAGGACGACACAGCCTCGGGATTGGTTTTGCACACTATTTTAATCGACACGCTCAGTGTCTCGAAGAGATAATGATTGAAATTCGGCCGGCTTGGATTCTTGGAGACGATCGCGAGCTTTTCGGTGAGCTTCGGAAGCAGATCGGCCAAAAATGGCACCACAGTTTCCTGCAGAGTGCCGAAACTCCTCATTATAGCCTTCATGACATATTCGTTTTCCTCGGAACCCGATATGTTCATGCAGGCGAAGAGTCCCTTCAACAGATCCGTTGCCAGCGGCGACAGGTCGACTCCTTTGACTCTGCACAAACATTTTCCCGTACATAAAACTTTCACGTATACGACTACTAACAGTGTTGCGAGACATTACGATTATAAGTTTTCTTACATAGGCGAATTATCAGCCGCTCTCATCGCCAATATCTTTTCAATCGCGCAAGCGGCGTAGGTGTGCACGACGATGCTGCTCGCGCCGAGATGTCTTATTAATTGCGGCAAACTTCCAACCACCATATCACACGGTAATATCGATCTGAATGTCATTATGAATTTTATCCCGTCTGCTTTAAGTACCGGAAACTCGTTCACTGAAATTTATCGTAAAATAGTTCAGAAAGTAATTGCAATTTAGATGATAATAAATAAAAAAGAATGTGCGTTTGTTGTACCATTCGGCTTTGTCAGTTCAGGTTCGATGTGTTGCTTAGCGAATTGCGGCAACGAAACGAGATCGCTGCTCTGCGTGACTCCGTGTTTCTGCGTCTGTCCTTTACTCGCGCTACTGGTAATGAGATAAATAGCGGCGTCTTTGCTACGCCAGTTTTCCGCAGGCTTCTCCGCGTAGTTTTGTAACATGACCTTTAAAAAAATGTAAACATTGTATATATATTTGCGCGCGACAAGTTAAAAATAAAATCGATTTACTTATATTAGTTTTTATATGTCTGTTGCATCAATAAATAAAACACCTGTATATACGCTCCAAAGATTTCCATAATTTTCGCTTCGAAATATTTAGACAGCACCCTGACCAAGTCACACGCGGCACGTCTTCTAGTGTCCACGTCCGAACCTTCGATGTCTCTTCTGATATATTCTTCGGGATTATCTTCAAACAGCTCGCTGTCCGATTCTGTCAAGGTGGTTTAAGAATTTATGTAACAACACACTTTTGAACGCTATTGTGTTTTAAATTCAATATTTATAGCAGCAAGCTCAACGTTAGTTACCTCTGAATTCCATATTAGGAATAATAACTTTTTCGCAGATACTGCTGAGAGTTGTTTGATCCTCGAATAGATATCTATATTGTGCCCTATTAGCTACCGCGGCCAAAAATTGCAGCGAATTTGACACTAGCTGCAAAATACCAATGTATAAATATTTTAGTATTTATTTCGTCAATTTTCTTGAAGGAGAAAACGTGGCTTACTTACAGAATCGTATTTAGGTTGTTGACCTGTGGTTGTTAGTAAATTCCAAATTGCTGTAACAAATTCAGGTAAATACACTTGGAACTCGGTGTCGTACTTTTGAGCGTACAGGCCGACGTTGTCGCAAACTTGCGACTTTAACTGTTCTATTACGCCCGCTTCTTCCTCGCCCTTTAAACAAATATTAGTCAAATAATCCTTCTATTATACATATTTGAAAGTGTACTAATTGTAATTTCAGAGAAGAAATATATTACCGTAGTTTGCAACGAGGGAACATTAACAGTTAACAATGTATAAAAATTTCTCATCCACACTTCCATGTTATCTTCGAAAAACTCTGGAAGATCCTGTAAAAACGATCTGACTCTTAGCAAGAAGTTTCTCTCACGTTGGTGTTGCAGTAAATACAAAATATAAAATACTCACTTGAAAATTAAGAGAATAAAACACCTTACATAAGATACACAACGAACTGTATATAACTTTCAAAGCTTCCACGTTGTTAGCATGTACTTGTGTTAAATTCATTGTAGCCTGTAAAATATTTGATGTGTACAGTCAATAGCATTTAAAAAAAATAATGTATCTTTGACACAGCAAAAATACTTACTAAAAACAAATCAGTCATAGGCTTGGCAAACTTGTCCAATACAAATTTTATTTCTCTCCACAAAGTGTCACTTTTGTACTCATATCTGTATTTCCTGAATAAGGAATGTGCTGTGTGCAGAACTCCATTGATCACATGAAAATCGCCGGTGTTAAATTTCTCTACCATCTGATCTATCAATTCAGGCCATTTGTCTGGAAAGTCGTACTTTCCAATGATAGATACGGCGTCTGACAACTGTTTCTGTATAGAATCCGGCGAGTGTAACATTAAATTGATGATTGATTTTTTGATAGCGATTCTGTCCTCGACGTGTATACGATCCACCGCATCTTCTTCCTGAAATATCAAACAATGTAATTTTATGCAAGTAAACACGTGTATTTTCTACAAGTACACACACACATATATATAAAACTTACCACTTTCCAATTACGTTTAACATAATTTTTGAAGGCAATTGCACCAGAAATCCTCACTGTTATGGGAATTTCTGCATTTTCCACCAAATGAAGTAACAACTGGGGATAATTTTGATTGACTTCCACTGATTCCAAAAATTTCTCAGCTGAAGAACATGGAATTAGGAAAGATACGAATAATTAACGTGCAATGTTTATTAGAACGTTATATTGTTAAAAGACACGAGTGTGTAAAGGTTAGTTACTAACCTGGACGTCTGATATTTACATCTACGCTTAAGGTTTGTTTCAGATATTCACTCAGTGTTAACAAATTGTCGTCGGTGAGTTCCATATCAGATGTTGAGGATTCAATTCAACTGCCTATTTTTCCAGAATGTACAACCGGCTTTTGAGTGTTCCAGCCTGTGCTATAACTTGTGTATGTACGTCCACTTTGCAACCATTTACAACATACATTACAATTGTACCTTGTGAGTGGCACCGCAGCCGCAGTCTGCGATCTGCCGTTGGCGCTTTTGCATTCGGTTCGTTAGGAGGGCGTTCGTGTGGTGTTTCAAAATTTAAAATAAAAATCGGCGGGAATAGACAAACGTGACGTTTAACTTACTGTTTATTAACGTACTATGTGCTAAGAAAATAAATTAACGAGTATCACGTGTTTACATTAATTGTTAACATAAAATACGTAAATAATTACATAACCCTTATAGAGAAATTTATTACTGATCTTAAATTTGTTAATAAAATCATTGTTGAACAGTGTTTTTTTTTACAAAAATGTTTGCTCAAAAACTAAATATTATTTTGACCACATTAGCAATAAATTTCTTTAAGGGAAAAGTGTACATATAACAATTATACATTAATATTATATATATACTATAAAAACTAACAATTTTAGATTGTATTTTTGATTTCTTGTAATTCTCTTATTAAAAACAAATATGGAGTTTTTTTTAAAACATGTTAGTTCTTTCCTTTTCTTTATATTCGTTAATTGCGGCGTTGCTTTGCTTTATCTTATTGTCTATCTTGTTTAGCATGTCCTCCGCTAGTCTAATGGAGTGCAGTAGATTGTTATTGACCATTCTGGAAGCATTTAAATTTTTTCTTTTGTTTTAAATTATTTTATTCGAACGATTAAATTCAATTACTCACTTGACGGTGGACATTACATTATTGATGTTCGGTAAATCGCCAATGTCTACATTAGCTTGAATACGATCCGCGTCGACTTCGTTTCTCATATCGTTCAACTCGTCTTTCAAAAGTTCGAGTTCTTTGCTGACTCTTTTGCATTCTTCGTTATGACTCTCGATATCCCTCGTCAAAACGTCCCTGGACTTTGGATAGAAATCAAGACAATGTGATGAGTTTTTATGCTTTTGAAAATAGATAATATTATAATTATAATACAACAATGTTGTAATAATAATGTAAAGCATGTACGACATCTAGAAAAAAAATCCTACATATTCTGTTATCCACTGAGAAAAATCATTTGCGTAATTTCCTATTTCCGTCAAGCTGTTGTTCCTAGAAACAATAAGCGAGCATTCATGATAATTAGTTTTGCATCACGAACGTCCGCAACAGCAGTGGAAGAAAAGACGAACAACGTAATTATTTAGACTCTGTGTGTTCTCTAACAAAAACATTTTACCACTGTTTATGAGACAGATCAGCTCGCGCGTTCTGGAAGTTCTTCAGCTCTTGTTTTTTAGCGCTCTGGTCTCTCACGTTCGTCGATATGCTCGCGTTCATGTCGGACACGTTTTGCATCAGCTTGTCAAGTTTAATCTCGATGTTGCGATTGCTGTTGAGCAGCCTGGACGTTTCGTTTTCCCAGTGTCGCACCTTCTTGTTCGACCTCTCGAGCGACTGTTTCAGCGTTACGTACTGGAATAAAAAAATGCGCTCACGAAATATGTCGCTGTGGTTTCTTTTTTTTTTGAGAAAAATCCTCACCTGCTTGATAAGAGAATTGATCCGCGTCGATTCCGAACTGACGTCGATCTCATTGCGAACAGAACGCGCCTCCGTTTCGCTGCTCGCGGCTTTCTCCATTCTCGCGCCTCTGTTTATTCCAGAGTAATTTTATAGAAAAAGAATATCTGTACGTTATTATCAAACGTTCCTGGAATAGCGAAGCAAAGAAGTTTTCGAACCGCTATTTTTAAATCATCAGTCGGAGAGAAAAGCGCGCGACTAGCAAAAAGTTCAGGCCGAATGATAAAATTCTAACGAAGTGAATCGCGCAAGAATCGCGCCTCGAGGAAATATCGATAGTTGCGCGCGCGCTGCAATCAATCGAAGTGGATCTGTGTGAAGTTGGCCCCACGCGACTTCACACACAAAGTCGCACACCTGTCAGTTGTCGAGGTATTAATACTGTTGGCGTTGCGCCGCATTGTTGTGAACAAACGCACAATAGCGCACAATCAGGAGAACATAAAGTAGTTATCACCAGGTAAAAAAAACATTTTGTTAATCGTCTATTGTTTTGTCAATCTTCTAAATATTGTTTTAGATATATTTTCCACTTGTGTGAGAAGTTTATGTCTTTTATTTAGCTCCCGTGTATCGGGAATTTTCCGCTCGAATCGGGACCGTCTGGTCGGCGAATTATTTATCACCGGTTGAGCAGAACGATCACACGAAACCGGCGGGAGTCCAACCGTACGGGAGAATTCCGAGATTGCGAATCTCGCACCGAGGCCGCAGAATCAACGCGCCCGGTCAATTGTTCAGACCGTGATCATTAATCAGCAGTTGAATTGCGTGCAGAATCACAAGTAAAAACAAGAAAAAGTATGTAATTAGTATACAAATTTATTTACTAGTATATATATTTTATAGAGTCAATATGTACAAATTTTACATATTATATATATATAATATAAATATTCTTTATGTAATATAACATTGTACATATTACATGTATAAAATCAATCAGTTTCTTTTTATCAGAGAGCCAATTTGTTGCAGGCTCTATCCGCACTTGCCACGCCAGCTGATTTTTTTTCGTTCCTCCGCGTGTTGTGCCAACACTCGCAAACATGCGCGTTTCTGCAACAATGTCTTTGACAGTCTCGGAACGACCGTGACGACGTGCGTATGCGCGACACGCGTCATCCGTTATTTTTTCTTCTACCGAGCCGCACTCGGTATCGCGATTACGAACCATGAGGTCGTAGCGCGGTGGCAGCGTTCTCCGAATATACGAGATGTTCACTGTGTCAGTGATTAACGCGCGTTCTCTTCACGCATGACGAAACATTTCACGGTGAGTTTATATTTTGTCACATTGTTGTTGCTCGCTCGATTGTAAAAAGGGAAAACGTGATTATATATTGTACGATAAAAAGAAGAGAGTGCGGAAATATATTAAAAAAAAAAAAGATTGTTGAAATCTAAAGAGTAAATTTTTTTTTGGAGTATAAAAAATCTAAAACGAAGTACACAATTACAATATTTTACAATGTTCTCAATTTGATTTGCGATTTATTGTACGTTTTTTATGTTTCTATGTGTCTAATTATGGTTTTTAAGCACAGGCTTTTCGTTTATAAATATTTATAAATATTTATAAAGGCGCGTGACTTCCCGGCTCTCTTCGCCAAGGTGTGACCATTACCATTGTTCATATCTCGAAACCTGTTTATTGTACAATGCCTGCATTTATAAACAACCAGCGCGTAATAAACGCAATTAGATGTGGCGTTAACGACTGATCACGGAACATAATACAACGAAGGTCTTTATATGTGCATCAAATTCCAGTAATGATGTACGATTAGAGCCGGTTCTCGCGTGTAATCTGTTCTTTTTAAGTATCTTATCTCTTTATCACTTTTGATGATTCTCAACGAACTTTATCATTTGATATAATATGTTTAACATGTAGTTTTTAACGTTACGTTCCGAGTACATGTTTAATTTGAGTACAAGAAGAAAATCGTACGATGTGAAAAAATTTATTTCGTATCTTATTTATTTTATATTTTATCGTATTTTTTTACGTAGAAATGTGTAATTGTTTTTTAATTAATTCTTAGTTTTTTTTTTATTCTGTGTCTCGTGTAATCTTTGAGACATTTTGTAAATGCTTGTCGTAATCCTTTGTGCAACGTGTAGTGAGCTTTTCTAACTGATTTTTCAGAATCTTGCGCAAAACAGGACGACGAACAGAGATAAGTGACCGCGTATACTGCGTCCTAGATTCTGTCGAAAAAACTCAAATCGTTTGGCAATCACGCAATTCGCCGATTAGACACCCCGTGTCTACGCCCACTTCCAAATCTTTTCTCCAAGGGAAAATGAACTCAAGATGTTAACGAATCTAATTTCTATCTCCGTCTGTACGTCAAATGTGAAGAGATAAGTTACATGTCTAAAAGATCATCGCACTCAAACAATACTTCAGGTCATTATAAGAAGTATTCAACTTGTTTTTGTGTATACAAAGAAAAATTGAGGCATTGTTCGTCGATAATTGTTACTAGGTCGTGAAAAATCGGAATTTACATAGTTGGACTCTACCGCACCCCGGGCGCATCAGGTGTGCGAGTCTTGTGCGCGTCATTTTATTGGATTTCACATCCCTTCACGTAGATATAGAAAATATTTTTTTTTTCTAACTTTCCGTCGCGCCTCGACACCGCAACTTGGCGATAACTCGTGCGCACACGCATCGATGTTCATATGTAAACCGCTTCGTTACGTTCATTACGCAGCCGATCGATCGCGCGCGTTATTTAGGCTCGGCACATGTGTCGTGGTGAGGAACATTAAGGAAAGATAAACAAGAGCCGAGAAATAATAATCATAATTAACTTTCACACGCCGTTATCACAGCCTGTTTTTTTTTTTTTTTTTTTCAAAATATACTATGTTCGTCATCAGGATGATTTGCTTTCGTATAATTACCGAGTTAAAATTGATAGCTAACGATGTTTTGAGAACGTTTATTAAAAGAAAGAAAATGGATTCATTGTTCAATGCTATTTCTTTTTTCTGAATTAAAAATGAAATGAGAGGAACTCGTGGAAAAATGAAAACCGACAGAAACTGCAGACAGATATGAATATATTTTCTCCTACGCGCGGTGGTTTCGGCACGCGAACTTAAGTTGTCACAAGAGTATATTGACCTCGATGTCATAGGGGCGGGTCGTAACACAAATTAGGAAACGCGATTCCGGCTCGCGTACGCGTGTTTTAATTAAACAATTGCCACATCCCGTAATGAGTCATTTGCAGGAGTACTTCTTGTGTCAATACTTACTCAGCGATCACAATTTTTCTAAAACTTTGTAATTTGCTACCTCGTAATATCTGCTATCTTTCAAATAATTATTTATAATTAACAAATTCGAAATGTGTATAAAATTTATATCAAAGAAACGCTTGCGCAAAATACACGCAGAAATTTAGACAAGCGCGGACGGACTTCGGTGCGCACGGACTCAACGCTATCGCGTGTTGCCTATCTTGATTTAGAAATTATAAGAGCTGCATTGTAAAATTACATTTTGGACAAATGCGTTAAATGAACCGCGATAATGACTTATCATAGTGTATATTATCAATTCTTGGCGTTACTATTCAGGCAGATCATCAGACTGGACCGGATGGCGTGTTGATAAATGACCATGGTATGCCCGATAAGAAACACCAGCGAGTTCCGTTTAACGAAGTTCCTGACGTTCTGGTGAATAAAATACACACGTACGTCGCTTTATCGAAATTGAAAGTCAACGACAGCAGTGTATATACATATATATACACTGTGTGAATAAATAAGACGAATGTTCTGATGACCGGACATTTATTAAATATTAATTAACGAAGTATTTAAAATATTTATATGTAAAGTAATAATTAAAAAATATCGTAACATATAATTAAGATATTGAGAATTACGATTAATATACCATTCTTTATTATTTCTTTTTAATGTCCGGTCATTGAAACACTTACTTACTTTTACTAAAAGTTAAAATCTATACGTATATTAAACATATGTGTTTTGTTAAAGTTTTTACACAAAAATACCGTTAGATAAGTAATGATAAGAACATAGTTATTATTGGAATTCTTATTCATTGATATGCGAACGACAGTGACAGCCTTGGCGCCATATAGCGGCCGGATGCGCTCATTGTTTTCTTTCAGCTTAAGGAACTGTCTCTCTTCCTGTAAAGGACACTCGTCTGTCCGCCGACATATTGCACCGAACATGTACTTGACGCGCGCGTCTCTTGACATGAGGAAAAACTACCGCATCTTCTCAAATAGTTGACAAAGAGAAAACAAAGTTTAGAGCTTTAACAGACTGAAAGTGTGTTTTATTTTTCAGTAATTTTGTATTTTATAAAGACGTTTTTAAAAAAAAAAGAAAATCTTTATAAAATTTACATAAATAATACTAGATACGAATATTTTCTCATATATTTGCAGAAGTATTTTGTGGAAGAAAGATGGTGTCTCGAAACAGGCCGATTAAGATCACGACCGTTGGCGACGGCATGGTTGGAAAAACATGTATGCTCATCACGTATACAAAGAAAGAATTTCCAACGGAATATGTACCAACTGTGTAAGTATTGCACGGCGTCGTAACGTGCGGCATTATGAGTAAGACTATCAGGTATTTGTTGCAGTCATGTGACGTATAAGCCAATATGTGTACACACATTGACTTGATATCGCGAGCAAAAAAAGTTATATGATTTTTTATCGTGCAAGTTTTACATCAATCTATTGATTTTATAAGTTTCTTTATAGATACTACTTTGTATTTGAATATTGTTGTTGTTGTGTTATTGTTGTTGTTGTTGTGCGCAGGTTTGATAACTACGTTGATAACATACTCGTGGGTGGACAGCAATTCGAAATGACGTTGTGGGATACAGCTGGTCAGGAAGATTACGAGCGTCTCAGACCACTCTCGTATCCGAATGTAGGCGTACAAATTGCTGCGATATTCCCAACATATAGAACTTGAAAAAATCTAATTATATCTATTTTTTTTCTAGACCGATTGTTTTCTAGTATGTTTTTCCATAAGCGCTCGTAGCTCTTTTGAGAACGTGGCGAGCAAATGGCATCCAGAAATCAAAGCGCACTGTCCCAATGTACCGATTATTCTCGTGGGTGAGTATATGGAAGAAACTTGCAAGAAGAAAACTTCTGTGTCTCGATATATACATTTCTCTATTATCAGGCACCAAGGCAGATCTCAGAAACCAAGAAAACATGGATATTATCAGTCCGCGAGATTGCAACAAAATGCGAAAGAAGATTAAGGCGGTCAAATACGTTGAGTGTTCCGCGATAAAACAGGAAGGTCTCGAGGACGTTTTCGTTGAAGCTATTAGAGCCGTGTTGAAGAAACCGTCGTCGCGAAAGCTCTGCTGCATTCTCTGAAGTGTCATCTAACGACTATGACATTTATACAATTAGTTTTTTTTTTTTTTTTTTTTTTTTTTT